>WEIT01032195.1:117416-122416 GCA_013389985.1 Dryoscopus gambensis
CTGTTTAGTGATAACTGTGAAGACCTAAAGGTAATGAGCATTTTTATTCATTTAAGGTCAGACAGAAGTAGTCTCTTGACATTGATTTAATACAAAAGGGAGATAGGGAAAAAAGAAAGTAACAACGAAAGAGTCCAAAAAGTAGAAGTTTAAAATTCCGGGTTTAGGCTGTATATCTGCCCTCAAGTCACTTCTTTTCACATTTATGCTTTTCCAGGTAGAATAGCTAAAATCAGATCTCAGTCTTTGGTCACCTGCAAATTCTTGTCATAACAGTTTAAGTTCATTAATTTACCCCAGATCACCTCACATTTGTCTATGCTAGAGTCTTGTGATTGCGAAACAATAGTTTAGTATTTGAAATAGGTAGAGACAAGTATTTGTACACAGAAGCAGAGACCCAACAATTGAGGGCTTAAATGAGCAACTAATTAAGTATAGTGTGAATTTTTTCTTGGTTTTAATTTTTTTAAGATTATGAGAATTTAATTAATGATTGTGAATAATGGTGCTATAGCAGTAGTTGGTAGAGCTTGGCTTAGTGTGGGCAATGAAGAAAGATCATTAACAAATAAAATAGGGAGCACCTCAGGGGACACGCCTACAGATAGTCTGTCACCCACTGCTTTTAACATTTCATTTCAAAATTTAATTAGATATCAATTTCTGAATGCCTAAATAAAACCAGCATCTTTCCATTGCACCAACATGCATCAGCTTTTAGTGATAAATTTAAGGCTGTAACAACATTCCTCTTCCTAAATTTTGAGGGGAAAGAATAACGACAGTAGAATAGCCAGAAATGACGTTCCAGGTTCTAGCAACCAACAAACCATCCAACAAAAGTAAACGATGTTAATACCAATATTTAACTCATTACTGATGAACTGGAAGCAGTAGTAAGGCCTTATAAAAAAACATGTAAGAAGCAACATAATTTCTCACTAACTTCAGAAAGGACAGGACTGGTGTCCCTGGTTAATAAGGAAATGCTTCGTTGATCACAAAAGCAATGTGAGTCTTCTATCATTCTAGTAAAATCTATGACATGTAAGTCAGTAAGAGCTATTGTAGACTTCATGGCACTCCCTACTGTCAAATAGATCATTGCAGAATCCAGGTATAGCTACTTTAGGATTTCATAAAGAATGAAAAGTATTCTGCTCTGGAAACAAACTAAGCACTAGTCAATGTTTCCCTTTCTAAAGTACCTGCAGCAAGTCAGTTCAATGTCCAGATGATGGAGCAGGTGTACTCCATGTCACAATGTACAGTCTTGATGTCTGTTTTCTTACTGAGATAACCGGTGTTTGGAAGAGACCAATAGCAGAGATCACATCAGGATTTCAAGTTTTTGTCTGCCAAAAAATAAACATAGCTCCATCTTTTTGAAGTAATTGTTAGCTACTCAGAAATATGAACTGTTGTGTAAATGTGGGAGCTGCCTTCATTACTGCTGTCATCGCATTTTTCGCTGGGGATTTATTGGACCAGCAGTTCCTATGCTTTACAAATAATTCAACACAGTTGTAGTAGGCTTAGCTGTGTTCTGCAGCAGGTGGGCAGGATGAGACTGTAAACCATCTGTCCATTCATCTATCTTAGACACATATCTCCCTATTTCAATAATACTCAGAAATCGTTTCATTAGATGACTGATAAAATCATCTCCATTTATATATGGGGAATGAAAGGCCTGGCATGCTTCCATGTTTCCTTCAGACTGGCATTCAAGTCTGTAGTGTCCATTCTTTTTGCAATAGTGCTCCACTCACTGGACAGTCTTCCTTCATCCTCTACAGCATCTTTACCTATCTGAGGCTCCGTATTCACCTCTTTGCGTGGGCTGCACACAGAGTGAGTCAGTTTACAAAGAGAGTTTGCTTTCTTCATGTTAATTCACTTTATTCTGGCTATTCAGCATATAAGATATTCATAGATACCTTCATGCAAATGGATTGATCCAGTCTCCAAGTTTCATGGTTGCACTATTCACATTTCAGTGTAATCTTACCATTACCCCGAGTACTGCAGCGAACTACACTGAAGTAGCATACAGTATCCTGGGGTGATGTTAACTGTGGACTGTGTCAATCTAAAGTGAAACACCAGGGGGTTCACATTGCCTCCAGCATGGGAAAGGACAATTTTACACAAGGTTGTTGAGCTTATGTCAAAGAGCAGCTAGCTGTGCCAGCAGTGGGAGGAGTGGGAGGCTGCATGGAGGAGATCCAAGGGCGGGCAACTGCTCCCTGGGGCTGAAGAATCTGAGACTGGGGCTGAGGCACCCTCCTACTGCAAGGGCTGGTGGAGCTGTGTTCAGGCTCCTGGTACAAATAGCCCTGAAAGCTGTGACGGTGCAGCTGAGTAGCCCTCCCATGCCTCTGCAGAAGAGAGCTTCTAAGGGCTAAGAATCATACCCTTTTTTTAAATTTTAGATTATCACCGATATTCCCTATCTGGTTTGAAAGCAGTAACACCTGGGCAAAAGGAGAATCTTTTCAGCAATGCTTTCTGTCAAGTACATATTCATACAAAGAATTGCAAAATTTCCACATGGACCTGTGTATGTTTGGGCAAGATCTTACCAGGGAGCCGTCCTGTCTGCAGGCAGCTGACTGTGCAATCAGAACAGGAGCAGTCAGCTGAGAAGCTGCACGTCCTCCAACTAGTGGTGCCCAATCTGACCCTGTTCCTGAGCAGATCAGCAGTGCATGCTGTGTCTCTGCCTTTCCCATAGACACTGTTGATGTGCTAAGGCAAGGAACATGTATGTCTTATTTGCTAGAAACCGTGCAAACAGAGAAATGATTAAACTGTAGAGGATAGGCACTAGGCTCAGCCCCACAACCCTGTTAATTGCTTAATATGCTATCGCGTGTAACAGATTCTCTCTGCCATGGTAAGGGGCTCTTTGTTGGGCACTTAGCCCAGTAGCAAACACAAGCTGGTTTAGTTTCGCAGGGCCCATGGTACAGTGCAGGGGGGCTTCAAAGTCTTCAGAGAGATTGCTTCCAAACAAAGTTTCTGCCTGTATTCTGAACCAGAGGTCGGTGTCTGATGGGAATTCCTGTGGATAGAAGGGGCTGCATGTTCTCAAATGGACAATAGACAGCAATAGCCCACTCATGCTCTGTTGACAGCAGTTGTGATTGCAGCACTGAATCTAAATTGTGAGACATTTTGAGGCTGCAAATCCTACCACTGGCAGCACCTGGGGCCACTTTAAGGCCTCTATTTTACTTAAACCTGAGCAACCCACTACTGCACAGTAAGATCTGTCACCCGGCCCCAGACTATTACCACATTTCCTTGGTGTCTTCCTTAGCCGTTGACCAGACCCTTCACAATACATGCAGAAATCGAGGCACCTTCACGCAGTGTAAAACGCCTTTATTTTGGCACAAGAGCAGCTGAGCTTTGTTGTTCTCAAAGCGGCATAAACACATCATGTTAGTGGAGGAGCCAACAGAGTGACTCCGGGGCCGACAGTGTATCTGGAGCTGTGTTCCCTGAGAAGGCAGGACAGCTCTCTGTGAGGTGCAAACCCCCCACATCCACACACACCCCCGAATCCACACGTAAGAAGCAGTAGGATGAAGAGGATGGTGCGCACCCCGACCCTGCCGGAGCCCTGCCGAGTGCTGCCCTCCGTGCGGCCGGGCTGCAACCCGCGGCTACATCGCTGCAAACACTGCAACCTCCTGCTGGGAGCGTGCAGCTTCTGCAGCCAGGCTTGGGACTGAAGCGAATTTAAATTAAGCTCTCTTGCTTGCGAACGGGAAGGCGAGGCAAACTTCGAGCTGGAAATTGGATCTCATGCACAGCTCTTGCTTGCGGATGTGTTACGCACAGGCACACACAGGCAAAGTCACACTCACCTGGGGGTCACGCAGCAGTAACACCGACACTCCATCTGCTTACCAAGAAAGCCAACATAGTGTTAAAAAGCAGCCAGGATGCTCAGACCAGATTGGACTTTAGACAGGAAATTATCTTTTCAAATTTTGGTTGAACGATAAGAAGCTTTTAAAACTAAAGAAATGAATGATGTATGCAAAGCTGTACTTGAAATGATTCTGGTGTTGCAAATTGCCATGCTCTTACTGTGGAGCTGATGAAAATAAATGAAGCTCTGCGTTGCTGGGCTTTTTCCTCCCCCTTCTAATAAATGAAATGAAAAAGCCCCATTATTGAGCCACCTGCTTCAAATTCCTAATTGTGGTAACTGAATTCTGAAATTATTTGTTAGCTGTGTAATATCACAGGCATTAAAAATACTGAGAGGCTATTAAGTTCTTTAAAGCCCAGCACTGGATAAAAAGGTGCAGCTATCTTCAGATTTTTATTTCCATGAAATAACTTTTCCAGTAGCGAAATATGTTCAAATCCTACAAGTGCATCCTGAAAAATCCCTGTTAATTTACCAGTTAGAGAAGCTGAAAAGTAAAGACCCAGGAAAGGTCCACTGGCATATTGAAATATTTTTTAAATAGTGCTGTATGCCATTCTGTTTGTATTTTTCCAGCATATAAGTGTTTCAGAAGACAATGGAAATAGCATTAAATATAAATGTAATATTTCTAATGAGCAGGTGAGTGTGTGCACATATGTTTTCTCTGCAGTGTCTATAATCATGGAATCTTGCAGTATGCCTGAACTATTGCTGCATGTGTGTATAAAGCATCTCATTTAATTCCTAAATTTCAGTTTCTCGTTTTAATAATGTTCCAACTTCGATATCTATGTAGATATTTTTTACAAATAAAAAAAGATAATTATCAGAACAAGCTAGAAAGAGTTGTTCTTGAAATATTTTTTAATAGAAATAATTTTTCTAGTTCTACAAAAGTCATTGTTTTGTTCTTTTTAATGCAAAAGGACTAGAATCTGTTAAACAGGTCTTCTGCAAGAAGTTGTTCCACACACATCCTATGTGGTCTTTTTTTCCTCCCACAAATACAAATATGGATAATACAAATCTATATACACACAAATTT
>WEIT01032195.1:127416-143675 GCA_013389985.1 Dryoscopus gambensis
CATTGCTTGTATTGTAGACAGGAGCTCTGCAGCTAAGAAATATGCACAATTAGTAGGAAAAAAAAGTTTATAAATTATGACAAAGAGCTTTTAAGATTTTCCATGTCACAAAACCTCCCGGTGTTTCTCCCAGTTCCCAGCTACCTATATAGTTAATCAAGCAATAATTGATCTGTAATAAAGCCACAAGTCAGGCTGCAATATGATCAGAGTGAGACTTTCTGCTGAGGAAGACTGTTCTGTCATGGGATAGAGGTCCTTCACCGCAACCCAGAATGGTTATGTCCATTTCCCACACCATTCATCCAGGGCACAGTTGGCTGTATGATTGAAGAGATGCATGGCTCTCACTCCTCAAGAGGTACTTCTTCATACAGAGGAGCATTAATCATTTGAGGATTTACAGATCAAAGCCGGAGCCTGAGCTGATGCCAACCACAGTCCTAGAGAAAAGAGTGGTAGTACAGAGCCCTGCTACATGTTCCACGCTTCTCCTGGTGGAGACCTGAGCCACTGAATTCTGCAGTGGCATAATCTCTGTGTTGCTGCTTTGTTTAGCTTTGCATATAATGAATCAAATTAATTCTCTTGAGATTTGATAGGCTGGTTTCAGTGGACATAACCTCATCCATGGTGGAAGAGGTGCAGCCTTTTGGCAGTGTTCTGGGTATGTCTGTATGGCAAATGTGCCAGTGCTGCTGCCCTGTGGGCACTCGCATCAGCACAGTCCTGCACATGAGCTAAGGGAGTCCAGCAAATAATGCAGAATAGTGGCATAGTGTATGTGTATATATATATATGTATGTATGTATATATGCCAGGAGTTGTTCAGAGCTGTAATCACCAGAGTCCACAGAAGCATTGGGCCTGACACCCTGTGTGGAGGGTCTGGTTAACCCTCACAGAGTTCTTCCACCCCAGCTAACTGCATAAACAGATTAGCAACACTTTGTGGCCAGCTTGGCAGAAGTTGCAGAGATGGAGCAATGTAATACAAATGTCTGAGATTTGACATTTGTACTACAACTAGAAGACAGAGATCAAGAAGTGACAAACACGCAACAGTCAAGAAAAGCTTGGGACAAGAGCAGAGCTGAGAAGGAGCTGCAAGAGATGGACTGAAAGTTACTTCAAAGCTGATATTTCTAGTGGTATTTTATTTTTGTGAGATATAAATGGAGCCTGACGTTTTAGAATACACTGTGACAGTAATGGCTGTCAGAGTATGCAGCTGACTATTTTCAATCTCTCAGACCCCCATAGCATCTGTGACTAGTTTAAAAGGCCTGTTCTAGTGTGTAAAGTGGGGCACCATGATGAATGTATGTCACTTATGAAATGGTGGACTAGCCCTGAGAAATTATGTGATAGCAGAGGCTTGTGCCAGAGAGTCACTGATGAGTAAAGGGTTGTTTTCTTTCTTGAACTGCCACTTGCTCCTGCATCCTTCTGGGACACAGAGGCAAGTCTACCTCCTCGTGAAATAGCCTTTTTTCAAATACTTCCCAGAACTCATAAAGAGCATTACTTTTAACAAAATGCTCAATGATATTGAAAGCAGGAAGCCTGATTCTCCTTATGCTGGGTTGAGCCTTAGGACTAAAGCAACAACACAAAACAATTTGTCTCGTTTGTAAACTGAGAACATTTTCCATGTGACTGACTGGAACAGGAAGCACATGTTGAGAGCCCCCAAGTACCATTTCCGCAGAAGGATTCTGTTCACTGCAATGAGACCTTTAAAAAATATCCAAGATGTGAAAAGATATTTGAGAAATTTTCATGAAGAATTTTTAGTACCCTCTGCTGTAATAAGCAGAAGGTGTTTAATAAACATGATATGCAGCAGTTGCTAAGCAGAATCTGATTTATGTACAGTAGCAGTTAGAAGCAACTACACATCAGGGTTGTACACTTTATTTGACTGTGAATTCTGATTTTCTGATGGAAGAAATTCTGCTGAAATTTATTTATAATCAGCTCACAACATGGGCAGCAGTATTATAAATGCTTCTCAAATTGCATAGCAAATCTTGTTGTCTTCTTGGGCAAATAATCATGAGCTTTAATTGTAATACAGGTCATTGTCAAGGGTATAACACTTTCCAAACCCTTCTGATAGTTGAAATCATACAGCATTTTAAAACAGAATGCATGTCAACTCAGTGTACCTGAGATGGCATGGCATCTGCTCAGTACATATATTTCAAAACAAATTGTTCCTAATTTTCAATTCCCCCCATTAAATTAATTATTAAAATTTAATGGATTTCTGTATGGATTCCATTTGGGTTTGTGCAAGTGAAGAAGAGGGAGCCAGGAGCCCTAGTCTCTGCCACCAGGGTAAACAGAGCACAGTTTCCACACCAACATGAACCCGTTGGCTGTGTATCAGGGAACCAGAGATCAGAGCCTGACCCAGAAGGAGAGCAAGGCACAGAAGTACAGGTTCAGTTAGTGGTGTTCAAGAATCAAACATACCTTTTGTCTGTAGACAGAACAAAAATGAGGATGTACGCTGTGCCTCATATGGCATGATACGATTACAGTGCTTTATCCTTATCTCATTAGAAGTCAGTAAATATGTTTAATTGCATCAGATGAAAAACTTGCCAAAGAGAAAGCAGAAATAGTATAGGGAAGCCTCCAAACCTCTCTTCCCCTTCCACTTCTCTTTCCATTTCCCTTTTCCTTCCTCAATATATTAGAAATTTTAAAACTAAAGGAGACTTAATAGAGCCCCACAAAGAATTTTCAGTGCCAGCAAGTGAATAATGACATTCATATCACTCAAGTCAAATAGACAAAAAATCCTGCTTTAAAATGGTTCCTAAACCCAGTGAAAACATTTCTGGGCCTGAATCTGTCTGCCATGCTGGAAGCAAAGAAGCAGCAGAACCTTGTCAAGGAATAAGCTTTACTTTTATCTGCATTAATCTGATGTTATCAGATGGCTATCATAGTAATATTATATATATATATATGTATATATATACATGGTTTTTTCCCCTTCTAAACAGTCTGATTTTTTTTTTTTTGTAGTTTCTTTCCATTCATAAGATTCCCCAAATTTTCCAAGTAGGCCACTCCTGTAAGCCGTTTGATGCACAGAGCCTAGCATGCCAAACTCTCCCACTGAGGGAGTATTCAAAGAGCAAGGGCTCTGCTGCAGAGCACTTGCACCCTGCTATTTCTCAGGGTCACAACACCATATGCACAGAAATAAAAATGAAGGGGCTTCAGCGGACAGAACAAGAGGGAGTGGAAAGGATTCTTACCTGAAGTGGGGCGGGGTTGGATCTTAGGTCTTTGGCTAAGTGTTTTTTCCTCCTTTGTAGATGCAGAAATTTAGATGTTCCCTGCATCCTGCAGGTTCCAGGAAAATTTATTATAATGCAATGACATGAATAAATACATCCTAGGCCATGGGAGAAGGAGCACTTCAGTCTAAACCCAGCCAGACCCGACTCTGGCACATGCAAATGTATCACACAGCCCTCTCTGCCAAACGCTACCTGAGCTACACCAGTGCTGCCACAGTGTACAGGAGCCAGAGAAGGGTTTTGCTCCATATTTTTCCTGAATCAGAGGATGCTTATTTCTAGAGCAAAATTTTTTCCCTGTCCAGCTCTGCGGAATGACCATTGAAGAGGACACCTCCTTCTTGCACATGCAAGGTGCGCTGCTGTTCCTCCTGTACACACACAGTGCAGTCCTCTCTGTTGGTGTCCCACGCTAAGACATATCCTGCACCACAGGACATAGTAGTCGTGCATAATAACCTTCAAAGTCCACTTTGTTTACAGTGTTAATGTGTTATGTCAAGCTAAATTCTCACCCTTTTTCCTGCCAGCCTGGTCTGCGAGGTTTGTATTTCCCTCTCTCAATCAATAATTGCTTAAGTAGCAAATAGACTTCCCATCCCCCAGCACTAATAGACCCTCATGCAGCCAGGAAGCATCAAGATGAACCCTCAGTTACCACTGTGCACCCTGTTTAATGTATGCATTTTTATGGCCTCTGATGTATATGGTTCCATTACTGTCTGTGAATGCAGAGTACTGGAGCTAGTTAATGTATTATTTATTTTATTACCCCTTTGTATAAGCTGGTATTTGCAATTTGGAATTTTATATACTTGGGTTCTATAATGGTTTCATAATGTGTACACATCTCAATAATTAAAAAAATATATCTTAACACCTCACCTCCAGAGCCAAGTGTGTTTGTGCTACTAACTGCATGTTCTGGCCCGCACCGGTCCTGCATCCTCTGCCAGTCCCTCTGCTCCTGGCCCCAAAAGCCTTGCCAGTCCCACTGTCAGGACACAGCCCTAACCTCACCCTGAGAAATGCAGCACCATTTTGTTCTTCCTCTCTGGGACCAGAGGGAAGTTTTTTAGAATTTTAGAGTTTTCAGATTTTTAGACCTAATGCATGCTGTCTGGCACGCCCCCTTCATTTCCAAGGATGGAGCCCCATGAGCGCAAGGGCTGCCTGTCTGCCCCAGGCTCAGCCCCATGCAGGATTTCACCCAAGTAGCAGCAGAGGCACTTTCCCTCCCCAACAAAGTAAGTTCCTGCCAGTACAAGCCATCATGCAGCACACTGGGCAACACAAGGAACTGAAAAGAAGAGGCAATATCTCTCTCCTAACAGGGTGATCAACGTGTCCTACATCCAGTCTGGCTGCCCAGTCCTAGCCTGGGTGCCCTGCAGCACTGTTGATTCTCCTGCCGGCTTGTGATGAGGAGCTTGTCACTCGTCCAAATGGCCTGGAATTTCACTTTCAAAAATTTATAGCCGTATCCCTTCAGATATCACAGCCTTGATGCACAACTGTGGTTATGGATTTGATTAAGTACTTTCTGCCTGGTTCAAATTTTCAAGCTAAACTATGACCTGTCCAAATACGTATGTATAAGAAAGCATAGCACACTATTACTTTCTGTCTTCCTCCTCATGGATGCCAGCCAAACCACATGGCACCTGCAAAGAAACCCTTTGGTTTCAGTACTGGGTGTGCAAAATGCCTCTCAGCCACCGCAAAGGGTCTCTACCAGTTCCTTGGCTGGTAGAGGTCCTGCCGTTAAAACAGCTTGTCCACTGGACATGAGGATAAATGTTGGGGATTTTTTGATTGTGGTTCTCTGCAGCAGCACAAGCACATCTTGGTTTTGGCTAAAAAGGCACCAGTAATTCAATGTCTGCAAAAGATAGTGTCTTAACACTTCTGGGAGTGGCTGGAGGCATTGTGAGGCTCTGTGACAACATATAGGGGGAGAAAAGAGAAGTTATTCTGCAGAAGTAATTTTGGCCAGAGAGGAACAGCTCTGCAGGCACTCAGGTCAGTGAAGAAGTGGGAGGAAGGGCTCCAGGTGCTGGAGTATGCTTCCCCTGCAGTCCATAATGAAGATCATGGTGAAGCAGCTGTGCCTCTGCAGCTCATGAAGGTCCATGGTGATGCCTGTAGCCCCTGGAGGGCAATCCACAGAGATCCACCCACAGCCCCTGGAGGAGCCCCACCCCAGAGCACGTGGATGCCCAAAAAGAAGGCTGTGACCCCACGGCGTACCCACACCAAAGCAGCCTGTTCCTGAAGGACTGCACAGAGGGGAAAAAAAAAGAGACCGTGAAGAACTACAGCTTGTGGGACGGACTCACACTAGAGAAGTTCATGGAGGACTGTCTCCTGTGTGAGGAAGCCCATGCTGGAGCAGGGGAAAGCCTCCTGAGGAGGAAGCAGCTGCAGAAAAAGTATGCGATGAACTGACCATAACCTCCATTCCCCTGCACCACCGGGAGGGGAGGAGATAGAGAACTGGGAATAAAGTTGAGTCTGGGAAGGAGGGAGGGGCAGGGGAAGGTGTTTTTAATAATTGTTTTACTTCTCATTATCCTGCTCTGATTTGATTGGTAATAAATTCAATTAAGTCGAGTCTGTTTTGTCCGTGGTGGTAATGAGTGAGTGATTTTTCCCCGTCTTTATCTCAACTCATGAACCATTCATGATATTTTCTCTCCCCTCTCCAGCTGAGGAAGCGAGTGGTAGAGCAGCTTTGGTGGGCAGCTGGCCTCCAGACAGGGTCCAAGCACCAGAGATGCAATACTAAAAACACCAAACTGACACAGAAAGGATTAAAGCAGCATCAGGGTCAGGCAGCCTGACACAGGTCCTTGGACCCAGGCAAGTCACTGGGGGCCACCTTGCCGCAGTAAAGACATCTAGCAGTGACCCTGTGCATGCAGACACAGGGAGCAGGGGCCAGAGGAGGCAGCTGAGGTGCTCAGAGTACAGTTCAGGTCTGAGGAACAACTATGGGCAACTAATGAGACCTGGGAAAGACTGAAATGAAGAAGCCTTAATTGTGTCAGTGTTCAGGGCTCAGAGGAGTGCGAACACCCTCACTTTTTTCCCTCCATGGAGGAAAATATCAAAGTCAACAATACTGGTACAGAAGGATAAAAAAAACAAACCAAACTTAATTATGCAGGTCTTTAGGAGAAAGAAAAAATGAAGATGGGGTGAGGAGAGTTCCAGGTTATGTGGCACCAAAACAGGGAAAGATACGAACCCAGACCCCATAACTCATAAAAAAAGACTGAAAACACCTGGTAGAGAGGGTGAGACACCAGAAAGGATAATACTCTGCCATGACTACCAGCATTTGTATCCAAAATATTTGTGTCAGAGTATTAGGTGGAAAGAAGACTGGATGACTTATGACGAAACCCCTGGCTAGGAGATATCGGTTGAGTTTCAGCATCTCCTGTAACCTTCCTGTACAACTCTGGCCACGTTCTCTCTCTGTTCACCACCTCTTTGGCTCAGATGGTGAGTACCACACCACAGAGGATGCCTTGCTGCATGTGTTTACAGTCCTGGCGGAGCCCACGCCACTATCAGGTGGGACCAGCAAGCACAACAACTCAAAGAACTATTGCCAGTCCTAAATTGTTTTAAACCAACTTCTATCCCACACAACTGAGTTGATATAAATAACCAGTGCTAGGTGATAGAAGCAGCAGAGTGTTTCAGAAAGAAAGCTTTCTCTGTTTAATTTAACCAAGTACACACACACACATGCAAACGAGACAGTTTTTCAAAAATGAGGATGCAGATGAGAGATTCAAGGACAGTTCTAACTTGCCCTCTGTCAATTTACAAGAGAATTTATTCCAGGCTATTCATACATGAATATTTAGCATGGCAACAATTACATCCAATGACACCCATGAGATACATAGTACTGAAGACCCTCTCCAAAGATCATGCACAATGCTTGATGTCAAATTTTTAACTGGACTGAACATTTGATTTTTAAGAATTATTCTTCTTTAGACCTTTCCATAATATTTCCTTTAATTATTATATTAATTTCATATATATTGGTGCCATATTTTATAAAGGAGAGGTATGATTGATTCACATGAGTAGAAATGGATACGTGACAGGAAGTAAAGGGGAGAGATAGTGGCTGCTGAGGCATGTTAAAATAGCCTGTGGTCAATCCTATTCTTAATGCAAAGACCTTGTTTTTGTTGTATAAAGGAAAAAGGAGGGGGGAGGGAGAGAGTTAGGAGCAATCACTCAGGGCTTGAATAGCACAAACCTAAAGACATATTAAAAAGAAAGTGGCTGCATCATCAAATAAGATTTAACACCAAAACCACAAAATAGCGAACATAAGGTCTATATATGGCTCGGCAGAATGCTTTTCTGTATGGATAATTCATTTAATTTCAATATGAAGCTCTCTGGTTATCATGCCCTATTATAAGCTCTTGCTGGGGAACACATTATTGGTTGGGAAGAAGGAAAAAAAAAGGCAATGAATATTCATGCTAACATTCCAGATACAAACCTCTGACAAATCCAGTAAAATGGAAACCAGGGAATACTGAGGTCACAACATATGCAACTAGAGTTGAGATGACTTGTCTTGAGAGCTTATTTAATTCAGAGTCTACTTTAAACTGGACATCATTCCAAAGATGTTTACCCAGGACTGAGATGTCCTTTGCTGACCATGGGAAGTGCTTCCAAAGCAGGCAGTACAGTGTCTGTGATTTTCAATTCACATGGATGCTGACTCCACTGCAGAAATAAATGCAACAGGCAAAGCCCCAAACCAACAGCTGGAATCAGCTTTCTGATTAAAGTAGGACCTTTCTCACTTCCAACAGCTTTCTAGTAACCCCTAAAAGAGCCATCCAGAGCCTGGGTGACCACCCATCTCTTCTGCATTGTGCCAAGGAGAAAATCTTTTGCCAGGAACAAACTGGATTTTAGCAGTTTTACTAAGTGTACTGACAGTGAAAGAGGCATCTGAGCAGGTTAGTCTTCTGCTGGACCATATTACTCAGTAAAAGAAGTTTATGGTAGTCCACTTAACGTTTTCCACAAAACACAGAAAACCATATAACAGTAATCCTTGTTTTAGAACAATTAAATTTCATTAAACTTTCTAATGATGTTTTGCAGCCTTCTGAAAATGTGTTCTTTAGGGGAATGACAAGCTGCTTTACCTAAAATGTGGTCCTGGAATTCTTTCACAAGGCATGGGAGTGTATCTGCATATGTGGCCTGAGAAGTACAATCCCCAGAGAAATCCACTCAAAACTCCACCTGCCAGTTGCATGGCTGGATTTGATAGTATAAACCCCAGACACTATGGGACTGTCTTCTAGGCAAAAGTATTAAGTTGCAGCACATTATTCACTGAGTTAGAAAAGAACAAACATTTAATTATTGCAAATTTAAAAGCAAAATTCTGTAGGACTGGGATAAGGAGATAAATCATTAAGGGATTAGATACTGCTGAACAGAGTAATGCAATGAGGTCAGGAGATGAAACTAAGCCTTTGGCTCATCAGCATTCCCCTAAAAAAGCAATGGCACTGCCTCTCTAAAATTAATTTAGCCCTGTCCATGTCACCCCTTAGCCTTTGTGGGAGAAGTCAGATATTTGCCTGTGTTCACTCATTTCTAAAAGAGTTTGTTTGGTGAAAACTGCATCTCTGTCCCGTCCTTCTGAGAACTATGAGATTAGTAGCACCATTTACCAAAAATATTCAATAATATTTTCTTCACGCATTGCAACCAGTTTCTTGTTTTCCCACTAATAATCCAGATGGTGACTGCTCTTTGTAAGAGGACTGTTTCTTAGTTTTCTACAGGCAAAGGTTTCCTCTGTGGTGGACATTTGAATTTTTGACTATGTCTCCTGTAGACTGTTTACCACTTATAGGTTAGTCAAGGCAGCAGAGACAAACATGAATATTTTGGGATCAGACTTGTCTCCTGTCTGGAGCATAGGCCTCCCCAAAAACCATACCACTTGTCCTACAGTATGCAAGCCTTAAAAACTTTAAAAATAATGCAGCAATATTCAGGACCAGCTAAAGTCTCAGTTCTTATTGGGACAATACCGTGAAGTCATACCATGAGACAAAGGAGCAGTTGATGCTGATTTGGACTCAGCAGCACCACCACCACCATTTCCCAATTAGGCTAATAACAATGTTGATAAGGTCAGGATACAGGGATAGAAAATTATATAAATTTAAGAAATTCCTATCTGAATGAGAATTAAGCAATTCTGCCCACTCTCTGTATCATCTTAAATAGTTATTTTTCCTGAGTAGGCATTAATCCAAGATTGGAAAAAATACAAAACGCAGTTTATTTTTAATATGTATGTTTTTCTATCTGTCGAACAAGTTTCCTCTCAGGTGAGACCCTGTTAAGGCTTGCAACTCTTTTTGAGGTGCTGTGTAAACCAATCATGTGCATTGGCTTTTGATATCCAGAAAGAGAGATTCCAGGGATGATTAGACATTGCGAGCCATGTTGAAGCTTTTACAGAGGAGCCTAAGGTAAGGCTGCTAGAGCCTACTCCTGACTCACTCTGAGTTGTCAAGGGAGGGGAGAGACTCTCCCAAATGTAATTCATCCCTTGAGATCTCAGCCACTCTCTAAAAGTGTGTGTCTGTTTCTACTTGGTTCCTTAGGGTGCCTTGGGCAATTAGGCTCTTTCTGTAACTCGGAAATGTGTAAATTTAGGGACCAACTCAAGGCTTTGTGCTTTAGGGAAGAAGGTTCATGTATGCAAATGAGATTTACTTGAACTCTATTGTCACTGTATTGCCAGAATTTTTATTTGGGAAATCAAAGTATAATAAGATTTTACTGGGTACTTGAGTTACAATTCCAGGAAGTTTACAGCTGCTTGAATATAAAGAAATATTTATGTATTTGTGCTATTATGGTATACAGAAGCATTCTGATTTTGTTGCATAACCCTGACCCTATGATGCCATTTTCAGGTTTTATCTCTCTGCTCAGCATTTCCTCCCCTCATGGAGCGTTATCACTCTTGATTCATCACCCTCAGTGACAGCTCACTCTGCTCAGTACAATTCCTGGTCTTGTACACTTTCTATTGCTTCTTTTTTCTTAGCAGAACTTCTCTATTTATTTCTAACCCTGAATAAATTTGAAATAACTTGAGCTATTCTGGACAAATAAACAATGAAGTCTTGAAAAATCTAATAAAACCTTCTTAATCTCTTCATATATTACTGTAAATTAACGGAGATTATTTTACTTTTTTTTTTGGATCTGCAGTCTGAGAAGAAAATAATTTTGTGTTGTGCTGGCAATCATCTTTCTCAATTATGTTTGAAATACTGATTTCCTTGACTGTAAGCTGTGAGCCACAGATTCAGATCCTGTTGAATTCACTCAGAGGAGTGGCTGAGGGAACCATTTGGTGCAGTGTCTTTAGTGACTTATGCCGGGTCACCCTCCTTCCAAGTTGCAACAACAATCCTGCAGCCACTTAGGCAGGCTCCTTAATTTTCATGAAAGCTCACTGAAGACCTGTTTTCAAATGAGGGATTTTCCTGTGTGCTGCTGTTTGTAAGACTGGGGCCACTGTGAAGCCCAGCAAGTCCTATTCCCTCTCTGTGCTTCAAAATTTCCTGGATTTATGTTAGCAGATAGATAACACCTTCTCGAGTGTAGCTCTTACATGTTTAAATTACACACACACACACATACAGAGCCATCACTCATACAATGAATTCAGCAAAATTATGAATTAAAAAAAAATCCTTCTCTCAAAAATATTTTGAATACACAATAAAATAACAATACCACGGGTAAAAGAAAGATCATAAAACAGGGCAGGGATTCAAGGAAAAAGTCAAGAAGTAAGAAATTATACAGTTAAATTCAGAGGTTTACATATGGCCCTGCAAATGCAAAAATTTGCATCCAAATAATTTTTTAAATGCAGCATACTGACAAGAATAGCAACTTCAAGGAGCACATCTGCCTTTTTCTCTTCCTTTTTTTAAGGAACCTTTCAGTTCAGGAACATTGCGCAAAAGTTCTTATCCATGAAAATAATCCATTCACACCCAAACAGCTGATATGGAATCAGAAAGGTAGGATCATTTTCCTTTGGCTCACCTCTCTCTGAAGGTCCTTGCATTCCCACAAAAGGCCTCTTATTTTCCATCTCCCTTCTCAGCAAATCCACATCCACAGTCACTCCAGTCCAGCACCATCCTGGCTTCATCCCTAGCATGAAGTTCCTGTCCAGCTGCTGCAATTGGACATAGTCTCCCTCCCTTATCTCAGCATTAAAAAAAAAAAAGCGCTCCAAATGCCCACCCTCTGCTTTCTTTAGGTCAGGTGGACAATTGAAGGTTTGCTGATGGTATTTCCAGCAATTCCCTCCCCTATACTGTGAAAACAATTACAAGTGAACAAGAGGTACCAACCAGCTCACACTGAAACCTGTGATTCATGCGAATAGCGTCCTTCCAGAAGTCTATGGACTTTAAAAGCACACGTACAGTGATTCAATAGAGCCATGCTGTGAATAGCTGGCATTGTAAATATGGGATTTATGGCCTTTCTAGCTATGATTTTTCTAACAAGCCTTTAGCAATGGTTACTCATTCTTTCTTTGCATCTTTCAGTCTGGATTTATCTCAATGGCAGAAAAAGCCTGGGGAAATTAAAAACTGGGACAACGCTACACAGCCTCTTGTAAGACCACAGGTTGGAAAGCCAGGTGCAAAGGCAGTGGGTGGAAGCATTTGCTGTGTGAGAGGAGAGCTGGATAAAGCAGCTCAGCATGTCAGAGGTGGGGATGTCCCCACTACCATGAGTGTCAATTATCTCAATAATGAAAAGTGAGGCAGAGATAGAGTGCAGCATTCTTGCCCTGTCCTTTATATGAGGCAGGTAGAAAAATTAGTTCTTGCGGATATATTTGTGCCAAATCTGTTTCTCTGTAGTGTTTTCTTTCTGGCAGGAGCCCTGGCAGTCATCAGCAGGAGGAATTCCTTTGGCTCAGAGGGGCAGCAAGCAGCAAGCACCACTCTGACAGGCCTGGATGTGTCCCCTCTATCTCCCTGCCTGGCTGGAGACCTGTGGGCTGGTGCCTGGGTCAGGCAGGGCTCTGCATTCCTGCACATCATCCGGTCCTGAGCTGGGAGCTTGAAGGCCCCACCAGGAGTTTAGGCCACTTTCTTGGGATGTTTTGCCAGAGGTCTTGCTGTGTACAGCATGACAGCATCCAGGCAGCATGTGGCACCTTCATCCCAGTCCCCTAAATATCTGCCCAAGTCTCAATGCTCATTAAATTCTCTGTTTGCCCAGCTCTTTTGCTCTCTACCTCTTTTCACCATCACCAATTTTGCCCTAATTTCTGCCAGATTTGTGTCAGAAAGGGAAGGAGACAAGATTTCTGAGCGCCTCAAAGATCCCAGTGATTGATGCTGCAAAAATAATATTAAAAATAAAAATCAAAAACAAAAATTTAAAAATTAAAATGTGTATTACACATGCATTCCAAATATTGTCCAGCATTGGATCAATGTAAGTATATTCTTCTGTATTAAAATTATTGGGAAAAAAGCAGCCTTTTATTGGAGCTATGATGATTTACACCAACTGATGTTCTATCGCTTTATGCTCTTCTTATTTTCAGAACAGCAGGGAAAATTTCACTATTATAGAAAAACTCCACAGATGCTGTTATTAATTTCCTGTAAGTTTTGGAGGCTAGTAGTTGTGTTTTCTTCTCTTTTGCTCTCTCACTCTCTCTCCCAAGAACAATCAGAATAATAGAAAAATATACAATGTTGTTATGATTACATCTTTTTTTCATGCCTTGGTCTAATTTTTCTTACACTTTTGTTTATACTCTTCTGGAAGAAGGAATTCTTTGAGCAAGAATCCTTACAAAGAGAAATTATAGTCATCTTACACCTAATGTATCACTGAAGAAGAAAGAGGATTTATTATCCTTCAAGTATCTTTTCATGAAGAATTTATCCCAGCAGGTGGACTCAATCTATGTAGGGTAGGTAAGCATAAAATATAAACCACAGATTTTAGAACTACTTTAAAATAGCTATTTATGCTGGTACCTTTACTAATAAGTGTTTCACTTTATACTGAAAGAGATTAAATTGAATTTCTTCTACTCCTTTATGAAATATACTTTGGCAAATAAGGGTTAAAACTATTCTGTGGCTGGAAAGGCTTATTTTCTTACACAAAACTAATAAATTAAAAAATATTTGTCCTTTTTGTGTTTCAGTCTTCCTCTGTTCCTTCATCTTTCCTTTCCTTCCTTTTAAATTCTCCCCCTAGTTTACACACACACTCTATTAGCTTCACATTTTTTAGATTATCATCTATAAGCAGAAATAGCTTACATGTTTGCAATATTGGTCAAGGATAACATCCATACCCTTGACAAGAGACTCTCTCAGCTGCAATCTACTTCAATTCTAATTGCTGAGTTATTAAAGCCAGAGACCCTCTTGTGCTCTGCCAGTACCTACCTTGCTGCTGAAATACCAGCAGTGATGACAGTGCTGCTGCCAGCTTTGGGTTGCACATCTGCTTTGGAATCACTTGGGAAGGGTCAGCAATTTCTCATGAGCATGAAGAGACTCCCTTTGTTTGAGCCAGTTAGGGGAAAAGTTCTATGTCTTCCAAACAGTGTGTCTGCACTGAAGGAATAGCTGTTGCAAAATACTGAGTGCTCTTCAGCTACCCAAAAGAAAAAGAAATCTTAAAAGGAAAATTGAGCTATTTACTTACCTGAGCTATTAAATAGCTTCCTCATTGATTTGAAAGTGCCTGACAATAAACATGACCATCTGAGGATAGATACTGACCTTCTCATAGCCAAGCAATACTCAGGTGGGCCCAGGACTGCAGCATCTGGGACATGGTCATTACAAGAAGAGCCATTTCTTGTTCTGCTCTTGCACATGCACTGAAGTAAAGCACAGACTGGAAGGAAGCCAGTCCCAGGGCTGAGGTGGGGACATGGTACTTGTGCCACTCTTGCTGCCTGCTCATAAAGACCACTGCAAGAGCTCAGACTGCTCAGCATTTCTGGGCTGCTCTATCTTCATGGTTTGCAACTGATCTAAAGCAACAGAGACCAGACAATGTAATTTGTTTGCCTTGTGCTTGACTTTCAGTCCCTTCTGGACCCATTCATGGCATCTGGGACAGCACACTGAAAGTTGTGATATCACATTATCTGTAGGCATTGTAGGAAATGCATTTGTGCCATGGTATTGTGTGGGAAGGGCATTCTCACCACCCTGTTGACATTTTCAAGTGTAAACCAAAATTACCTTAGTCTTAGCAAAGCCAATGTTGTTATTGCAAAGGCTGTTTTGAGCTTATTGTTTCTATGTTCATTTAAATTTTTTTTTAAAGTGTTTTCTGCTGGCCTTAGCACCAGAAAACACTTTTTTTTAAAATGAAACCTATAATTTGAGTCTAATTTGACCTGACAGAGTCAACTGACCATGCATTTACTTGGCACCTGCTGAATGGCTCCCAATTAAGCCAAATTTACACTAATAAACAGTCGTCATCACCACTCAGTGTCATTGGCATAAATGAGTTACCTGAGACATCTCCCAATCAACATAAATCTTAATGAGGTACATTCCAGTTAAGAGCCAAATTCTTCAATATCATCCCTTTTCCCTGCTCATGCCTTTAAGATCTGGCTGCCCACCAGGCATGTGGGACGCTCACGTGGCTCCTCTCTCGTTGTGGATCCCCAGCAGAAGGAAGGAGAGTGCCGTGTGCTGCTGACATATGCTAACAGCAAACTGCGATGGCTTTCTGGTAACCTTGTCTGCGCTGCCCTGCATGTTGGGAAGCAGACCTCAGGCTCTTATTTTTCCCTTCCCAACCACGTGCAGGAGAAAAGTGGGATCAATTGCAGAACTAATTGAAGCCTTCATTTTCCTTTTCCTGTGTTTTTAACTTTTTCTTGTTTTGTAAAGAAGTATTTCGAGTTCATTTATATTTACAAAAGTTCTGAAACATACCTGCTTAGACTACTGTAATATTTTATTTAATTTTAAGATTATTTTTGCATTACTTAAGGACATGCCAGAAGTAGAAATGCATAATATGATTTATACAGTTCAAAGCTGTTACAATGTATTTTGTCACGACATGATACAATGGTTAAAATGTTAACATAATTTATTTTATGGTTTATTGGTTTTAGCTTACTGTAAGAATAATTAAGTCTAACTACTGCGTAGTACAATTTGAAATGCTGTCATTTGCAGATGAAGATGTGCCTTCATTGGATGGCAATGACATTGCCTGACAATTTGCTTATATTTTGTTTTGAATGTGTTCTGCTTACATTGAAGTTAAATGAAGTTAAATGGTTTGGCACTTTCAGCAAGAGTTAATGAATGTAAAATTTTTATTTCAACACAAAATTTGATGTAGGAAAGAAATATTTATGTAGGTATTATGTAATTTAAGTTGCCCTAAATGATTTAAAAAATAAAATAGAGCAAAATATAATATAAAATAAAGTGACAGAGTGTTTCAGATATCTTCAAGTTAATATTTGTACTAGTTTGAAAGCAAACTAGTGAAAGACTCTGTCCTGGTTTGAGAGGAAGTGAGTTTTTTAAGGAAGTTATAGTCAAACCAATCAGTGGTCAGACTGAATATTGACACCTGTTATGACCACTGAAGAGATTTGTCACCTCTGAGAACATAGGGAGATAAAGGAGAGAATCACAGAGGAACTTCCTTTTTGTGTTCCAGCTGTTGAAGGGAGCAGATGTTCTCCCCCGCCCAGCCTGAGGCCTCTAGGCCTGGGCCTTGGGTGGGGGAGGGGCAGCCATGCGGCCTGAGAATGAGAGGTAGGCCGGAGCCCGGAGAGAGAGA
>WEIT01032195.1:144277-164116 GCA_013389985.1 Dryoscopus gambensis
GAAGGGTGGAAGTTGGGAGGAGGAGGAATGTTTCGGAGAGTTTTCATTCTGTCTCCTGTGTGTTTCTTTCCTTTAGTGTAAATTAATAAAGTGGTTTTTTCCTTATTTCTAGGTTTGAGCCTGCTCTGCTCTATTCCTGATCACATCTCACAACTATTATTAGTAAAAAATATATTTTCATGGGGCACTGGCATTGTGTCCAGTGTCAAACCATGACAGACTCCAAGTCAGAAATACAATTTAATAGGAAAAATAAATGAAATAGTACAAAAAAACCCAACCCACTGACAGAGTCAGAATAAAACCTGACCCCCTTACAGTCAGGGGGTTGGTAGCAGTCCAATTAAATGGTGGCTGCAGTCCTCCTGGAGTGATGGTTCTGTTGAAGTAGTGATTCTGTAGAAGGGTCTCCCTCTGAAGGTCCAGTGGCAGTGTAGAAAGGGTCTGGTCTTCCCCTGGGAATCCAGTGGAAAAAGCGGTCTGTGCTGTTCCAAAACCCAGACTTTATCCAGGTGGGAATACCCGGCTCCTCCCCCCGGGCGGAGCATCTCACAATGGGATAGTGAGTCATGCGGCGAGGCATTGTTGGGCCCATTAACAGAAGATAGTCCGGAGGGAGGAGACAGGGAACATTGCTACACCTGGTTTCAACAGCTCATGAAGATGGTAATAGAATACGCTGTCACCCAGGACAATATTGTATCAGAATCAGCAAGGAACAACTATGTCTTAACAAAGTGACAATACATTTTTGTGGGGGTTTTTTTCCCCCCGTAACACTAAGTCCTATGAGAGGAAAAAAATTGAAAACATGAGTTTAGGAGCAAAACTTTGTTGAAAGTGACACCACATACTCAGATTTTATCCCGGAGGATCCCAGGGGCGGGCAGAGCATCAGAAGCCAATAGTCCCAAGACTTGGGGGTAGAGGCAAGGTTGAGTGACATAACAGGGGCCAGTGGGAGAAGGGAGGGGAGGCGGGAAAGGACCAGTGCCAGTGGGGTCTCGGTAAAGGGAGAACTTTCTAGCACAGTGGTGTGGGGAGAGACCACTTCATAGTAACACAGGGGGTGTAATGTGGACTTAGCCACCGCAACAGTCTTCCACAACTGTAGGACTGGAGTAGAGGGGCAGTCTCCTCCCTTGACCTGCTGGCCACATTGCTTTTGATGCAGCCCAGGACAGTGCTGGCTTTCTAGGCTGTGAGTGAACATTGCTGGGTCATCTCTCCATCCCCAAATCCTTCTCCTCAGGGCTGCTGTCAATCTGTTCATCCTCCAGACTGTGTTGATATTGAGGATTGCCCTGACCCACATGCAGCACCTTGCAGCTGGCCTTGTTGATATTCATGAGATTCATTCACGTGGGCCTGCTTCTCAAGCCTTTCAAGGTTCCTTAGGACGGCAACCCATCCCTTAAGCAAATCAGCTGCGCCACAAAGCTTGGTGTCCTCCACAAACTTGCTAAGGGTGCACTTACTCCCACTGTCTATGTCACTGACTAAAATATTAAATATTATTTGTCTCAGTACAAACCACTGAGGGATACCACTCATTATTGTTTTCTATTTGAAGTTATTGACTGCAACATTTTGGCTTTGGCCATTCGGCCAATTCCTTATCCACATACTCATCCATCAAATCAGTTCCTTTGTCCAGTGGTGCAGTCACTACATTCCTACGCAAGGCACAGGAAAAACAAACCCCAAATTCTTCATCTTTCTCGATATGGATTTCCAGATATGCAGGAGACTTTTTTATCTTGAGTTTAAAGAATTTTTTCCAACTATCCAAGAATTTCCATGGGCTGGCCAGAGGCATAGGTGTCATGTGCTTACTAAAAGAGTGCAACACCTCTCAGAAACACTGAACCTGATGATGTGGCATGGTGTCCTAGGTTACAATGCATGATGTGCCCAAAAGTATGTATTCTATCACCATCTTCATAAGCTGTTAAAACCGGTGGGACAGTGTTCCCTCATCTCCTTCATGACTCATCCCTGGTAAACTCATGGGGATATCTTCTGTTAATGGGCCAGCTGTTGACACCAGGTGGGGCAGAGTTCTTTATCTCTCCCATGACCGACCCATCCTCCCTCCAGGGGAATATCTTCTGTTAATGGGCCATCACTGCATGACTGATAAAATTACATCATCCCATTGTGAGATGCTCTGCCCAGAGGGAGGAACCAGCATTCCATCCTGGATATAAGCTAAAGTTTGGAACACCACAAGCAGGCTCTTCCACTGGATTCCCAGGGGAGCAGCTTTCTTCTCTACCGGATTCCCAGAGGAAAACTACACCCTTCNGTTGTTTTGGTTTTTTTGTACTATTGCATTTGTATTTTTAATTTTCCTAGTAAAGAACTGTTATTCCCATTCCTATATCTTTGGCTGAGAGCCCCTTAATTTCAAAATTCTAATAATTCAGAGGGAGGGGGTTTACATTTTCCATTTCAAGGGAGGCTCCTGCCTTCCTTAGCAGACACCCATCTTTTCAAACCTAGACACATGGGCACATTTTGTTCCCAAGAAATCTTTGATGTAAATATGGAGGCCTTAGCACATGCATGCACATGCATGTTTCTAGCAGCAGTTATCATGTTTTTCCAGGTAATCAAGCAGTTTGAAATGACAGACTAAGCCTTCTCCCCAGTGGCCCAATTAGCACACAGGACCACACTAATCCTGCAGCTAAACACAGGCACCATTTGTATACATAAATTTAAATCCTTTCAATATTAGCAATACTACCTGGCTCCTAGGACATCAGATCGCTGAATGCTTTACAAAGGAGCAGTATCCATCTCACAGCTTTTTAGATGGTGAAACAAAGGCATCACAGGGCAAGATGACTTGTCCCAATTCACCCTCAAGGCCAGCAGCAGAGGTGGAAACAACAATTCAAGTCTTTCTGATGCTAAAATTCCCACCTTCTCAAATAAAGCCAATGACCTCATTGCCATTTGTGATGAATAACCCATTTATTGTATACAATGAATAGAGCATTACAGCAACACAAATCTGTCATTTTCCTCTGCAGTGGGTTCCTCTTGGGCTGTCATGAAATGTTGCTTGAAAATGCCTTTTTTTTTTTTACGCCAAATGTGTACCCAGGGTTAAAATTCTCTGTATGCAGATGTTTATTTTTAGGTATCATCTGTATTGGTTGCTGGTGAATTCTTAACTTTCACAGAGAGTCAGAAAAGGTCATCACTATAGTAAAGCTTTGTATAAACTAACAACTCTGTCTTGGTTTCTTATTTAAAGGGAATAATATATTGCACAAAAAATACTCTGGAAGTGTTCTATTGCAAAAAGAGATGAAAAATCTATTTTATTCAAGCCTGCAGCATGTCATAAAAATTTGGGGGTTTTGAATATGCTGAATGGCATACACCCATAGACATATCAGATAATTTACACAGTGTGTAATGGAGCAATAATGATCTTACATCCTGAGAAAAAAAGCTTTGTTAAAGCAAAGTTAAGTTCATGCATACATCACAATTAAACTAAAGAGCAAACCTGGCTCTGGTTCTAAAAAGAAAACATGGAAATTCCCTGTTAATGCCCAATTCAATTTTTTAATATTTGGAAGTCAGGGAGTTCATGCTTTAGGTTCTGCAATCAATGAGTATCCCTTCCTACCTGGCACTGATCTCCACCAACCTTTTATCTCACTGTAGACAGAGGCCATACCCTGACTTTGCAAATCCAAAGTATCACAATCACGCATTAACTTGATTCCTAGTGATTGCCTGCTTGTTTTATGTTACCTGATATTCCTACAGTCCCACCAGGAGGATGTCTTGAACTGCTGGGGGCATGGGAAACCATTTTGTTAGCATATCCTCTTCCAACGTGTTTGGAGAAGGACTTCACAACTTTCTTTAGAAAAGAAATGGAAATGCCTTTTGTGAGCAAGCTTATTTGGGACCCACAGGTCCTGAGTCTCTTCTTCTAGAAAGGGACCCTTTGGAATCCTGAACTGACCTGGAGCTTTCTATCCTCTTTACTTCTATATATATTCACTGGGCTTTCTAGACCATTCTAGATCTTGAGTTCAAAGGCTTCAGGTTTCCAAAGTACCTGCTCAGATATCTGTGCACATGGTAGCTGCATGCACAGACATTCTGAAGGATAAAAAGTGAACTATTAGTAACAGCTTAAGTCACAACAGCAACTAAAATGTAAACATGCTTTTCTGGCCCTTGTGTGAGGTGAAGCAGGAGAGAATCTGGTTCTGTGATCTGAATGATGATTATTTGGAGTAAGTGGAAAAAAGTCATGCTGGTTCAGGATTAGGCAATGCCTGGACTTCAGTACTTATATTTGCATGTTTGATACTGTTGTGCTTGTTCAGGGCATTGCTTTTGAAGAGGCTTGAATGATGAACAAGTTCAGTTTAGGGGACATTTGGCTGAGTAATGCTATATCAGCTTGGAAGGAGCAGGGACAAACATACAGAAACCAAGGAGAGTTCTTTGGTGTAGGCTGTCATTTGCATTAGAGTTACTCAGAGAGAAGGATCTTCTGGAATTATATCCATTCCTATTCTAGTCCCTCAGATTTCCCCGCTCAGAAGTGTTTTATATTGCTGCAGCTGTCTGCTTTTCAGAGTAATCAGACAATATTGGACACAGCTGGACAAAGTCATTTTCTGGTTTATGTTTCTGTAGTAGACCTCACGAAATGTACATGACTTAGAAGAAAGAATGTTGTTCAGTGTTCCCTTTAAGGAAGGGGGGAAGAAAAACCTTGTCAGTGCTGAGGATTTTAAAACAGTTATTTAAATTTAAAATTTTATTTAATTTAAAACACTAGATTTAACTGACAAAAGGAAGTTATTTTTAAATGTTGCCTTTTGTGAAATCTCTAGTTTTTTCTTCAAGCTGTGTCAAGTGGCATAATAAAGTTGCCTCAGACATGAGAGGTTGTAGCAATTTCCCCCAGCTTTTCTTTTACTTTCTATAGCAGCCCTGGGCACTGTTAGTTGTGCTCATTTTGTAGCAAAGCTTCTTGCAGTGGGAGGGAAATTGTGGGAGAGCACTTGTGGAACGAGAAAATTAAAATAACAATGGAGTCATGTTGTGAGGTGCAACCTTCTGTCACTGACTCAGCACGTTCCTGTACATGTGGGTGATGGTCTGCATGACTTGTACTGACCTAGTTGACTCAGTCAAAGATTTTGAAATAAAATAGTACTAAGATCTTTGGGATATCAAGGGTTATTAAAAGTATCTACAAAAATCTTGGGCACTTTGGGCTGGAAAAGGAAAGAAATAAATGTAGAAGCAGGATGTGAAAGAGAGATTCAAGAGAGAATTGTAGAATAAGCATGAATGCTGTTGAGTATTTCCCATTTTAAAAATAGGCATATTTGTCCTAGACAAAACTGGCTAGAACTCATAATTTTAGTATGGCTCACTGTGTGAAATTTTTTACCAAGTATTAGGTTCTTCAGTTGCTTTAAACTTTAGTAGAAGGTATGGGGCAATGGATACCTTTTCTCCATACCACTTAACAGCAGAAAAAAAAAGTAGGGGATAATCTGGGACTGTCAAGAGGGGTTGTGGTATTAACAAAAGACAATGAGCAAGCACATGGTATAGGAAAAACCCTCTGTCAGTTTGAAAACCTGGTGAAACAAAGCAGCAGGAGACTATTGGTTTTGGGATATTCTTATCCTGCCTCCTTATCATTTGGATTTTTTTTCCCTGTCTCTCTCAGTCCTTCTATTACAGTGCTGTGTTGGTCTGACCTTAGCAGGAGACACAGAGAGAGGCAAAGAAGGGAGTTTACCCTGTTCTGTGAAACCAGACATTCATCTGTCCCCTATAGTCTAGAGAAACCCACTGTCCAGTGCACTGCAACAAACCTGCATTGGATTGGGAAAAAAGATGGAAATAACGCTTCCCAAGTGCCCCAAAATAAGTGTGGGTTGGCATGGCCATACCTTGTAGTACCGGCAGAGTGGTGCTCACCCACCATCCCATACAGGCCTATTTGGTGTTATGGGAGAGAGGGCAGAAGACAGGAGGAGGGAGCATAGTAATATCTGCAAGCTTTCCATCAGCTTTGCTCCTCTGCAGCCACAGCTGTGGTGAATAGGAGGGCTGGGCCATAGCTGGAGGCATGCAGAGAGCTGGGCAATCCAGCTCTACCGAGTGCTGCCACACGGAGACCTGTCCTCCACCTGCCTTTGTTAGCAGCCCACTTCCTCACTTCCATGAGCAAGATAATGCCAAGTCCTGCTGTGCCTATGCACACTGGGGGTGAGGACTGAAATCCTGCAGCATTGCGTAGTGTTAGCCAGAAAATGAAATTTTTAATTGCACCTGTCTTCCTAAAACTTCCTAGTTTGCCTTGAGGAAATTGTCTGTAGAAGCATGCACAGTACATACATGCCTGTATCCCTCTTCAGAGAGGATGTGTAGGGAAAGATGTGGGATTTTTGGGAAAGGGGAAGGAAAACATCAGTATGACTTTATAAGCATGAGTTTAAAGGGAACAAATTTGGATTAAATACAAAAATTATTCAGGTAAGGGAGAAATGTACCTTTCACCAAACTTAGACTATTGTTGCCTGAACTTAGGCTCAGTTCTTAGTTTGGCTGGGATATGTGAAAACAGAGAGAGATAGAGAGGTGTGTCCTGAGCTCTGTTCGTAAAGTTTCATTGCAGCTACCAGCATCAGATGATGCTCCTTTTTTTTTTTTTTTTTNGAAAAGAGAAAAACTGTGAAAATTACTAGGCTTCTAAGGAAGTGCAGCTAGTGGAATACAGTTATCAGCAGATTGCATGCTTTGATTTGGTCTGAATAAGTTAGGTTCATGAAAAAAAATTGTGATTTACAGATTTCTCTGCAGTTTTCCTCTTTTGTAAGGTTGACTCATGCACAGCACATTAGATTGGTTTGGAATAATCACTCTGGAAAAAACAAGTAGCATCTTTAAAGGGTCTCCCTTTGAAGAAACACTGTACAATGCACAAGTTGGAAGTGAACTAAATGTTCATTCTGAGTAAATCACTTTTTATAAGATGCATCTTCTAGTTCTGTGGATTAGTGACCCGCAGAAGGCCATTTCTCTTCCTACTGTTTTTGTTAAGCTTCCCTTTTTTGCAAATGTATTTCAGTCTTGATTTTGCTTCACTGAGATCATTGCTGTGAGGAAGCATTTGATATCTATAACTCTAAATTCTAAATTGGGCTGTCAGAGTCTCAGGCTATTGTTTTTGTTCTCTGAATGTAAAACAGCACATTTAAAGCTGACCTAGTATTTTGTAACATTCATACCCTTCCCTATTCTAAAGCTTTGTTTAAAATGGATTATTACTACATACATGTACTTCAGACTTTTATACGTCCTGTAGTCCTTCCAGCCACTCCCTGGCCTCTATCCTCATCTAGAATCGTTCCTTCTGTGTTGAGTGGCCAAACAATTGCATTTATTTTCCAATTTTTTGTTGCAGATGTTGCAATGGCCGATTCTTAGGCAGATACATCAGGAACTATAAACAGGGGCCTCCAGGACTAAACGAACTGGTTTAGCATAGGGCTGAGAGCTCATATCTTGCCAGTTCCCATCCTCTACAGATCTCAGTGGGGCTTTCAATTCACCAGAGGGTTTTATTCTCTCTCATCCCACTTTCAATATCATTATTCTTGGATATATCTTCATTGTCTCTGAAAATACATGTGGTCTGTTCCTATTAACAGGAGCCTTGCACCACAGGTGCCTTCTACCACATCTGCCCTTGTGTATTTCTGTGGTGAATTGACCCTGGCTGCATGCCAGATGCCCACCAAAGCATCTCTGTCAGCTGGAAAGCTCCTTCCCCAGTTGGATAGGGAAGAGAAAAGATAAGGAAATTATGATGGTCAAGATAACAACAGGAAGAGATCATTCAGTGCTTACTGTCACAGGCAAAGCAGACTCAGCTCAGGGAAATCAATCTAATTTATCAGCAATCAAATCTGGATAAGGTAATGAGAAAACCAAATCTTAAAAACAACTTATTCCCACCCCTCCCTTCTTCCTGTGCTTAACTTCACTCTCAAATCCACTACTTCCTCTGCACCAGTGGGTCGGGAAACCAGGACTGGGGGCTGTGGTCAGTTCATCACATGTTATGTGTGCTGCTCCTTCCTCCTAAATGGGACAATCCTGCTCCAGCATGGGACCCTTCCTACAGGAGACAATCCTCCACAAACTGGCCTGTGTCCCCCACAGGGTCACAAGTCCAGCCAGCAAACCTGCTCCAGCATGGCCTCCTCTCTCTAAGGGGCCACAGGTCCTACCAGGACCCTGCTCAAATGTGGGCTTCCCACGGGGTCACAGCCTCCTTTAGACATCCATGCTCTGGTGTGGGGTCCTGCACAGGCTGCAGGTAGATCTCTGCATCCCATGGACCTCCATGGGCTGCAGGGGCACAGCTGCCTCACCATGGGCTGTGCTGTGGGCTGCAGGGGAATCTCAGCTCTGGTTCCTGGAGCACCTTGTGCCTCTCCTTCTCCACAGATCTGAGTGTGCATGTTTCTCTCACAAATTCTCACTCCTCTCTTCTGCTGCAGTTGTGCAACATTTTTCCCCCCTTTTTAACTAAATTATGCCAGAGACACAACCAGTGTCTGTGAGAACCTCAGCCTTGGCCAATGGCAGGTCCANAGACATCCATGCTCTGGTGTGGGGTCCTGCACAGGCTGCAGGTAGATCTCTGCATCCCATGGACCTCCATGGGCTGCAGGGGCACAGCTGCCTCACCATGGGCTGTGCTGTGGGCTGCAGGGGAATCTCAGCTCTGGTTCCTGGAGCACCTTGTGCCTCTCCTTCTCCACAGATCTGAGTGTGCATGTTTCTCTCACAAATTCTCACTCCTCTCTTCTGCTGCAGTTGTGCAACATTTTTCCCCCCTTTTTAACTAAATTATGCCAGAGACACAACCAGTGTCTGTGAGAACCTCAGCCTTGGCCAATGGCAGGTCCATCTTGTCTGGCACAGAAGCCACCCCCGTAGTCTCTCTACTACTAAAACCTTGCCATGCAAACCAAATAGAATTTGACATGACAGAAATCTAATGAGGCATTTGAGTCTGATTTGAGTCTGGGGTTGCTGGTCAACAGCAGCTGAACGTGAACCAGTGTGTGCCAAGAAGGCCAGTGGCATCCTGGCCTGTATCAGCAATCCAGCAGGACCAGGGCAGGAATTGTCCCCCTGTACTTGGCACTGGTGAGGCCACACCTCAAACCCTATGTTCAGTGGTGCGAGTCCAGAGAAGGGCAGTGGAGCTGATGAAGGGTCTGGAGCTCCTTGTGAGGAGCAGCTGAGGGAGCTGGAGGTGTTTGGCCTGGAGAAAAGGGGGCTCAGGGAGGACCTTATCACTCTCTACAACCACCTGAAAGGAGACTGTAGCGAGGTGGGCGTTGGTCTCTTCTCCCAAGTAACAAGCAATAGGACGAGAGGAAATGGCCTCAGATTGCACATGGGGAGGTTTAGATTGGATATTAGGAAACAATTCTTCACTGGAAGGGTTGTCAAGCCCTGGCCATGGAAATGGTGGAATCACCATCCCTGGAGGTATTTGAAAGATGTATGGGTCTTAGGGACATGGTTTAGTGTTGGACTTGGCAGTGCTGGGTAAGTAGTTGCACTTGATGGTCCTAAAAAGTTATTTTCCAATCTAAAAGATTCTATAAGTCTATTCTAGATATGATTTTATGATATCCTGGTTGTCTCTTAAAGAAAAGAAATCAATGAGACAGTTTTTTAAGACAAGATTCACCCTTTGTGCTAGAAGGTGAAAGCTGACCTTTGGATGCTAGAAACTTCATCCACAAATAACATTCATATTGTATTTGCCCATGAACAGGTTTTCCCTACTTGGAAAAAAATCTTTTCTATCTCAGTATTTTCTGAATTTATACAGTTCTTTTGTTAATGTAAAAGCTTTATCAGGGGCTCACACACTCTTAGTGTAAACACTCAGTGCAAGTGAGGACCAGAGGTGTACGCTTCTATGAAACTGCCCTCTTCAGTTTTCACTTTATCAAATAAATTAAAGGTGCTTCATCTATACTTATAAGTACATCATTACTTCTAAGTGCTATATTATTATTATCGAAGTGTTCTTACACGGTCACAGAAAGACCTTGACATGCTGTAAATAACTTTGCCTCTCGCTTTGATACTACATAGACTTCTGCAATTGTGTTTATTGTCTGCAGGCATTATGGAAGCCTAATATGAAAGAACTGGAGAGCTCACACTCAAAATGAATGGATATACATTTTCTTTCTATTTAAGCTGATTTGCTACCTCAAGGAATGTTTGATACATCATCTTGAGCTTTGGGACTGAAAAGGCTGAAAGGGAAAGGAGAAAAAAAAGCCCATAAACTGAGACTTTCAGAGCTTATTTTTCTACACCACTCCTTCTGTAAAAGAAGGAGAGGCAAAGCATTATGGAGGTAGCAGTGGCTGAACTTCAAAAGCTTCTTTGGTAGGGTGGATGTCTAATTACCCACTCTTGCGGAGGAAACCCTCTGATCACTAATCTTGTACTAAACTCTCATATGATTTTTGGTAGTTGCTGTCTTGAGCTGGGCAAGGCAGTCTGCAAAAAGAATTTGAAATATAACCATAATTTAGTATTTTGGTGTCCAGTACCAGAGCTAAAAGACAAACAAAAAGAAGTCATGCCACATAAATGACACGATAGTGGATCAAACTGCAAGATACATTAAATATCAAATTTTAATCTGTGAATAGAGTGTCTTTAACTCTAAACAAAATCTGGGGCAGCAGAAGAAAGAATGCTCATAACTGTGAGTGTCCAACTAGGGAACAAAATAAAGAATGGGCAAATAGATAGCCACATCACCTTCCACAAAGGTCTGAAAACTTTTCTTGGTGAAAGAGCCTCTTCCTAGCATTGAAATTTGCATCTAGTCACACAACTGCAGCCAGAGACTTGATCAAGCCTGTAAGAGCCTTTATTGTACTGCACACTGTTTGCAAATGAGACAGATATATGGAAGAACAATGACATTATAAAATCCCTAGCAAAAGAGTTTGCATTATTTCCAGCAACCAGAAGATTTTTACAAGATATTCTATAATAATCTGTAAATTATAATGGAATCACTTTCCAGCTATTGGAAAATTGGATATTAATACAGAGTAACACAAAATCCTTGAATGTGTTTTTTTCACCAGCCTTTGTAGCTATCTCTCCCTAGTAATGGCTGAGTTTCTCTTATAACCATCCCCAAGGTTTAGCTTCCATATAAACCAGATGTTGAGAGAAAAAGACTGAAAATAACAACAGCATTAGACGCAAAAGAAATACCCATTCTGGCTTTATATATAAAGCCATCCTCCCAACTACATCAAGAGAAGGCTACATTTACAACTGGCAGTGATTAATATACCCAAATGGATACATAGAGAATATGAAAGTAGTTGCTTATAGTGACTTCTAGCTGCCAGCTCTAGAATAACTTTGCAGTATAAGAATCATGTACAAAACCTCCAGGCAATTAGTTTTCTAATGAAGATTGATACATACAAGAACAGGATTATACGGCTTCACTGCTTGTAACTGGGGGCCTGCTGATGACCTGAAGGGTCCCTTCTGGTGCTGTATCCTAATTTGCAACTAGGTTTGTTTCTTCTCAGATAGCAGAGCCAACCCAGGGTTTGAAAAGTTGGCTGGTTCAGATCTGCTTTCCTTTATCAAACAGCAGTTGCAGAATTTTTGTTGTTGCTGAGATATGAGCCAGAAAGAAGTCCCCTTAGGAAAAAGAAAAAGGCCACTGTGCTTTTACTTCTGTTTTACTTACTGTCTCTGTGGGCAAAAGCTGCTCCCAGAATTTTCTTTATTGAAATGTATTGATTTCTTAGATTATTTATTTGATTGAAGTTCAAGAAGCATAATTAGTTTACTTCCTGTGTATCCACCTTTAAAGGCTGTGCCCATCACAAGAGTATCTTCACATTTTGGTAACTGAGTTGCAAGTTAAGAATCATCATCAAAAATGCTGACTTTGACTTGTCACTCCAAAAGATGCCAGCAGTTTATTAGAATGTTTTTCTGAGGAAAACCTGAGTAACATCATTAGAATTTGGTATCTCTCCTACTGATAAATGTAGAGAAAAAGCTTTATTTTATGTGAATAGAGGATCATTTGCTTTCAAAAGTAAATATGCCTGAGCTGCACTGAAATTTGCTGGAGTTTGTGGTCACATCAGACAGAAACTAATTATGCTGCTCAGAGGTATATTGATCACACTAAACAAATATCTAAAATATTGCCTTTTCAGAACCAAAAGTTTAATTCCATACATTAATGAGGTACAAATCTCTGTTCCAAAAGACTGTAATGACTTCCCCTGTAATACCTGCTGGGGTGATGGGTTTTTTCAGGGGATTGATCGAGGTAGAGTACAATCCTCTGCATAGCCTTCATAGGTCTATGCAAAATAATTTCAAATTTCAATGGCAATGCACATCATATGATCACTACCACCTAGGCAATGACATTAGTTGCCATAGTAACCTCAGGTTGCATCATTAAGAATTTTAAATGTTGACAGTTGGGAAGCATAGCTTGAAACACCAGGACAAGAGCAGGAAAGAGGCAGGTTTGACCAAAGAGTACAAAGCAATCAGGGGCACGAGTGCTTTCTGTTTTGCCAATTCTAGATAGGGAACAATGGAGGAAACCAATGGCATGGGTATATCAAGTGTCTTTTCTGTTTTCTTCATGGATCATTGAAACAGAGGGGGGAAAAGCTGTTTTCCATCTTTCTTACTCCTCTCTTTTTCTAGAAAAAAAAAGAAAGGCAACATGTCCATTTGAAACTGGTTACTGATGACCTCATTTTGCATTTTAGACAAGCTAGAAGTACATTGTGGCTGGCTGGGGAACCACGTCTGGCTTCTCTGGACATGGTGTTGTTTCTCAGAACTTGGTTATTCTGAGTCAGTTTGTTTGCAGTGGTGTTGCTGTGTTGATTCTGATCACTAATGTATTAAACTCTCCATTAACCAGGGCATATACACCGTTCCCTTTGCCACAGCACAATGTGTCAGGAATGTCAGGAATGTCCGACCGTCATTTATAATATGTCATCTCTCCATCAAATCTCTCTTCAGCCACTCATTCACACAGGCAACTCAGCTTTTAGAAGTACATTCCATCTAAACTATAAGTGAGCAGATCCAAAGAATTAGTGATTTCTTTTTAGACATATTCCTGTTTGATCCCTCCTTCTGAAACTCTGGTGTTGCAGTGTTCAGACCCTTATGCTACCCAGTCCCTCCTGGCCTTCAAGAAGGTTTCAGCACTATTCTAGCCTTGCTCAGAGCTGACTCTAGCCCATTAATGCAGACTAGTTTTGAGCATACTTTTGTCTTGGCTTGAGCAAAACAGTGCTCACCTTCTTTTACCAGCTCCCATAAAAACTGGGCACTTCAGCAAAAGATTTATGAAAAAAGACAGGCCCTCCCCTGAGATATCTGCACAAGTGTTTCCTGTGACCACCACTATTCATTTGTAGTCATTCACACAGCTAAAGTCACACTTTATTTTGATGCTTTAGGATTATAAAATATAAATTTTCACCCTTGATTTATCACTAATTTGGAATATAAGAATCTAAATGGGACATTAGACAAGCCTATTAGTGCAAAGCCTAGCTGCTATGAAATGGATATTAAAGATTACCTTTAAAATATATTTGACAGCAGATATGCTCATCTTGTTGTTGAATAATCAATGGCTGCACCTCTGTGTTAAATTTATTAGCATAGCTACAAGGTGCAAGTGAACTTTCATTATAGAAAAATGTACTGGATGGCTATTTTCAAATTAAGAATAATCACATGGTGAGATATATTAAGCAAAATTGAATTGATATTATCACTGATGTGTCACATACACTGCTATTGGGTTTTGCATTAGAAAGTATATTTCTTTGCTGTTGGTTGAGGTTTTTTTTAAACACACTAAACTGGCTCACAAGCATATGCATTTCTATGAGTCCTAATAAATGATAAAATCTCCCCCAGTCAAAGTAATTCTTGACTTTGGGTGTTTGCAAATAAACAATACACAACTAAATGAGAAAATCAGGAATTTCTTGCTGTTCCTGACAGACAAACATGTATTGTCACTAAGTCAACATATGCTACCATAGACACAAATGAGCAAGTTCGCTTTAATAATTGAGGGCTTAATTGAAATTGTTCAGATTAAAGGCTAAAGAATAAAGCAATCCTGTCAATTGCTTGCTGTTAATAATGAGTAATGTTTACCATGGAAGTGTAATACACAGAATGAAGATGTGTTTCTCATCAGATTGTGCTTAAAAACTTAGAAGTGCTTATGAAGAATAACCACATCAGTGTGCCTCATTCCAGCAACCCCCTAGTTTATGCATAGCATCTTTCTCTGAGCTTTCCAAGCCTCTCATGTCCAGGAATTGGATAGCATGACTCACATGCCAGCACTCTCCTAAACATGGTTCACGACAGCTGTATCCAAAGGCCAGTGGAAAGTGATCCTTCAGCTGGATGTGTTGAGCCCACTGCACAGGCATATGGCCTTGCCCCACCCAGTGGACCCCTGGCAAGGCAGGTCTGTGGACCTGAGTCCCATGATCCATGCACTTAATAGCCTCACCTTGGTGTCTAAATTGCCTTGGTGGCCAGACAAGAACATGTCCTTTCTGGTCCCTTCAAGCATCTAGCCCAAGGAAGTATGGAGAACTCCCAGATACATTTTCACATGAATAGCCAGGAGGTTTCTTGGTGGGCTTAGTAAGCAATGACTTTGTGATGTGTGCCAGACCTGTGTCTGAAGGGATGCAAATAACTGTTGATGGTCTACACATCAGATTCCCTGTTTTTCAGTTTTGTTGTAAGGCAGTGGCTCTTTGAGGAAGTGTGGACTTCAGAGTCCACTCTCTGATAGCAACCTCTCTCCCTTGCTCCTTGCAAGTGCCAACAGGAAGGTAGCAGTAAAGTAGTGGGCTGTGGGATGGGTCTTTTGGGGGGGTGGGAGGACATAGTGTGATACCTATATTAGTGCTATTCATGGGACCTCTAAAACCCATAACACCCCTTCCAGGACCCTCTGTATGTGTTTCCTACTTGTTCAGATTGAAGTTATCTTTTTTTGGTGTTTTTTCAGCATCTAGTACAGTGAGATCTCACCTCATGGACCATGACCCCAGGTCTGTGGGCACGTAACTCAAGGATGCATTGATCCTTGAGCTGAGGTTCATGCACAGTGTTGTCAATTGCCCCATTTCTGTTACAGGGACCGTGTCCAGACAGGCTGAAGGTGCTCCATATGGAAGGACTGTGCTTCTCAGCCTCATATAATGACTACCATGACATTTTCTACAGTAGTCAGTGATGATCTTCTAGTTATCAGAAAAAGACCTTGAACTGAGAGCATTCAAAGGACACAATAAGGGAGTTGAGAATGCTACTAAGTCCTTGTGGGCACTGTGGTTCCTGAGATGATGCTGGATACAGGATTCGGCAGGAGGCAAGCTCTGCTGGCAATTTGTCCGGCCTGTGGATGTCAGTGTCATATAGTGGGGGAAGGGGAATGTCAGAATATCTCAAGGAACGGAGACATTGCAGAAAACAGAAGCTTCATGCACACTTGTCTATCATGGCTGACATGAGTGCCAAGATCATGGAGAGTGACAAGAGAGAGCAAAGAGTGTTCATGGTGACCCATGCAATCAGGCTGAAGACCAGGAAGCTCCTGTAGGGGAGCATCATGTGAAGCCATGCCTCATTAATGCACAGTGGGTGTAACAGGGCACAGTGTTCTGAAATCTGAGATCAAGTTTGGGGTCATGTAGGAGAATGGTGGCCTTCCAGATCTTTTTTGTACAGGCCAGACTGTGGATGGTCTTGCAAAAGGCCATAAATGGGAGTGACCTAACAGAGAATTAACAGAGGCACCAACAACTGAGTTCTCTGAACAGACTTGGTGCTGGGCCCTGACACAAGGACTGGAGAACTGGTTCAGTGCTCTAGTACACAGGGCACTAATACAAATAGAAAAATGCAGTGGTGGGAGAATAAATGCCATCTGAGTTATATGTCTGACCGTGCCCTGACAGGCACTCCTGAAACCATCTCAGCTTGTTCCAGGCAGGAGAACTCTCATACTTGGCTCTGCCTTGGGAAGACAGTTCGGTTCCCATACTATTTTTTGTTTAGTCTGTTAATGAATGTGCTTTCTTAGGGTGCAAAAAGTACAAGGCAACAGGACATAATAACATGTATTAGCAGTCTCTGATATTAATAGTACAGATTGTCACATGATATGACAGTGATTAAAGTGGGCATGGATGGAGGTCTCCCTTTCTTCTGGGAGGCACTGTTCCCCTTTGCAAACAGAAAATAAACACAGCCCTTCCAGAGCATAAATGCCAATAACTGTGAAATTTTGATTAAATAATAGATATGTGTTCAGAAGCACTTTTTATAGTATGTGATTAAGAAAGATAACTAGACATCCTTACAGCTATAATGATAATAATTACTGCAACGCATAAAGTGCAGAATATGACACTGGAAAGGCCACTATTAACCTTTCCAAGGGTTATTTTGGTTGTGTTTTTGACACTATGGACAGTAGTGCTCAGAGAACTAAATAAAACTAAAGCTGTGACAGTTCTTTCCAGGCATTCTCTGGTATGTTAAAAAGGAGGTGTAGAAGGGAGTGAAATACCTTCTATTCACAACAGATGTTTGTTTAATATCTAACATCTGTGTAGTCTTAGAAAAACTGTTTTGCCAAGACTTCTGCAACTCTTGGTAATTCAGAAAACTGACAGTAGTGTTTCCCTGCTTAAAATAAGCTATAAATAACAGCTCCATACCCCGGACCAAAGGCTTTTTTACTCCTAGCAAGAAATTTCCTGCCTCTAAAGTGCGATGTCACCTTGTCCAGCAGATCACATCCATTATCGGGTAAAGCTAATCTGTGAATTCCACGTTATGGCATCTCTGTGCCTTGCAGCTCTGGTGGAGAATTACAGAGCAAACACCGCTGTTCATAAAAACTGAACTGCTATTTTAGATCTTACCAGAATTATTTGGTGTGGAAGGGCTGGGTGAATAGGTTGGGAAACGCAGAAGAGATTGGCTGTGATGGCACCAGGATTTCCAGTAATAGAAGGGAGAGTGAGTAAATTCTAGGAGTCTAAACATGAGTCAAAGCAAAATATGTGAATAGAATAAATAAGTAATATTGGTACAAATCCCCTCAAAATTCCTTTAACTGGAAAAGGGGAGTTGGCTCTGGAGCTTTGTAATTCACCTATCTGTAATAGAGGCTGGTCTCTGTACATCAGTCAAGCTTGCAAACATGCCACTGATGTTCAGTTCTGCTTTCTATATGATAAAAAAGTCCCTATTAGTCAGTCTCCACAGCTGCAAAAATGATTTTGTATGAAGGCGAGAAGATGCCATTATTTTAAATGATGGCATTGCAATGTAATAGATGGTGTGAAAGAAGGCTGTAAATTCTGGGTCACTGCTCTCTGTAGAGTCCTGCAAATAACATGAGCAATCCAGTAGCCCAAGCTGCTCAGGATAGTGTTTTTTAAACACATTAATTAAATCATATTGAAGCAAATTCAGCTAAGTCAAGATTTCTTCAACAATTTATTACTGAAAACACAATTAGCTGGAGGCATTTGGAGGAGTTTTGTGAAATCAAAGGCTGCACTGCAACTGAGAGTAAGTTCTCCAACCACCAACTCTTTAATAGCAGAAGATGGATGTGCTGCTGCAAGGCACCAAACCTGAAGAAAAAATACAGAACTTGTTTCTGTGATTTCAAGAACAAATTCTGTATATTAGAATATTTTCAAGCTGCTGTTACCAATTCCCTAACTTCATTCTTAAAGTTGAAACTCAGAACCCTTATACCCAAAATTGTTGGTCTTTGGGGCACAGTAAGGACTTCAAATCTCTTTTGGCAACAGAATTATCCTGATTTTTCAGGATAATTTTCCTGATTCTCATTTCTCTCAATTTCACTATCATTTCTCATGTTACTCACTTTCTTCATTGTGCTGGATGCATCAAAAATAACTGTGACTGGAATAAGGGCATGTTAACCAAACTCAGGCCATAAGTAAGAAACCTGCTGCTCTCATCCATGCTGCCCTGGGAACCATGTACTCTGGCAGCATGACTTCTCTGTGAAAAGAGCTGAGAGTTCAGTCCACAATAGCTGCTGAAAGGAGCAAATAGCAGAGGCAGCAAAATGTTCTTTAACCAGCAGAGCAGGGCCTGACACTCTCTGCAGGAGAGAGTAGCTGCATAGGCACAAAGGAAAAGTAATTTTGCATTAAATGTCTGTGGGTAGTAAGGACTGAAACCACCATTCCCATGTTAAGGCTGTAAGAGTGCTCCAAATATCCATCGTCCCATGAAACTTTCGTCCTTAGAGGAAGAAAATTTAAACTCAACTGACCCATTAGTATCCAAACCTCATTTTTTTTTTTCCATTCATACAGCTCAGAATGTAAATGTTGTCTATGTAGACATGGATCCTATTTCATTTAAGGTTATGAATTGTCTTCTGTGCTGCTTTCTTTCCTGTATTACATTGAAAGCAGAGGTAACAAGATTAAGGAATTTTGCCTTCCCACCTTCAGATGCTCTTAAACAAATCAACCCAGAAAAAAAAAAACATGTTCAGTACTTTACTTTTAGTTCCTACTGACTTTCACTGCTGTTTGCTTTCAGAATAGACGTACAAATGCTGATGTAATTTAAGGAACTCATAAGATGGCCTCCAATGACTTTGAGTAGGAAATACTAGAAATATCAGTCAGAGCCTGATAAGGCTACATTTATTTAATTATTTTCTTGATGCACTAAGTTCTGTTATTGAATCCCGGCTTAGCATCAACTTTGGGGTCATGGGATTGCAGGTTTTATCTTAGTCTGATTTGCCAAGGAAATTACAGTGAAGGTGTTCTCCAAATTTGTGTTTGTAGGCTCATTCCTCTTTATGACACGGCAACTTAGCAGTCAGTTTCAACCAAAATTACTTAAAAGATTCTATCAACTGTACTAACTCTCAATGAGTTCTGTGGAAATAGTTGATCAGATGGATGAACAACACTCAAATTAGTGCCCTTCTATTGGAAAGGATGCAAACTGATCCCACTGGCATCGTTAGACAAGAGCAAGTCCAAATCATTCAGACATGAGATGTTAATGCTGGAGAAGCTTCTATCAAAGTTTATCTCTTATTAGCTTGGGATGACTGGCAATTGATGAGGTTCAACATTCTGCCTGTAAAGCTACACAGGCATACAAAGAAACTGTGGAAATTTTCTGGATTTCCTCATTTTTCCAGAGTTCAGTTAAAGGTGCAAATTCCTCAGGTGATAGAAGAAAACTCAAGCAAAAATAGATTCTGGACTTACCATGGAACAGGGCCATGTTGTACCTTTGAAAAAACTGAGGCACACTGAGGAAAGCACAGAGAAAACAAAAATTTAAAAATGGCACAAGATACAGCAACCAACTTCTGTGATGAAATTTTGGGATTTTGACATTGCTTATAGAATGCAAGGGAGATAGAAGAGTTGTTTGCTAGATGTGGGAAGAGATAGTGGAAAGGCCATTAATTTATGAAGTCACAATAAAAAATAACAAGTACCTGCAAATGACATCTTTCTTTGAACACCACACAATCATACCCTGCACAAATCCCTTTGTGTCATGCTTCACTGGCAACTCTGAAAACACTAAAAATAAAAAAAAAACACACAAAACTTATTG
>WEIT01032195.1:166137-212357 GCA_013389985.1 Dryoscopus gambensis
AACAAGTACCTGCAAATGACATTTTTCTTTGAACACCACACAATGATACCGTGCACGAATCCCTTTGTGTCATGCTTCACTGGCAACTGTGAAAACACTAAAAATAAAAAAAAAACACACAAAACTTATTGCAAGATTGATTACTTTCAGTACTTCTCTGGCCTGATCCCTTGCTCATTTGCCCACTGGTTGCAGTCCAGCCTCATGCATATTCCAATAGGACATAATAGGATACTCCTCCCACCAAAGAACGGATGCTTTCTAACGCCAAGAATGTGTGGGTTCCCCTCACCGGTTTGGGTTATGCTGTGGTGCCACGTGGGAATCTCTAACATACACAATTCTCAGGTTAGGTGGGCTTGTCACATTTAAGCAGCCCACTGCTACTATCCGGGGCTCTGTGTACTTTCCTATAATTTACACATGGAATGAGGATGAAGCAAGTGAAGGTAGAAAGATCTGAAAGTACAAATCCTGTTACAAAGCAGGAGGAAGGGAACCTTTAAAAGTCCTGCAGAAACATGGGTTCCTATAGAATGCACCATGGCTTTGGAAAGTTATGAATTACATAGTTTAGCAAACATACATACATGTAACTTAGTTTTCAATCACTGATGGTGATGATTACATTATGCACTTATGAAATGGCCCTCACCAAATCATCCGTGCCTGTTTGCAGAGGTACCTCGCAGACTTCAAATGACACAAGCCACATTTAGGAGCCAGCTGAAGTAAGCTGAACAAACTGGATATATGGCAAGGATTGGTTACAGAGCTCTTCTGAATTTCACTGCTCACACACCCGTAAGGTGCCTGACAAAGCATTTTTTGATATTTCACAATGAATGCGTTACTTCTCACTGATACAATAAGCACACGGGAACTGCTCTGATCTCTGAGAGTGAAACATCCAATAAGCAGTTAACAAACTTGAAAGAGCACATCTACAAACTTTAGGCAGCCCCATAAAAAGCAAAGCCTGAGCAATAAAGAGTAAAAATTAGCTTGGAATTATGTTCATGTTCTCACTAGTCTCAATTCTGACCCCCTGGAAGCTGCTAGAAATATTGTCGCTGGCAGTACCGAAATATGAGAAGACCTCAAGCTGCTCTTGAAATATTACTACTGATTTCCTGATGTGAACTCCCTGACTTCACAGGCAGCAATGGAATTTGGTCATGTGTGTTTAAGCTGCATTTAAAATCTCTAAGCATGAGATACATCTGAAAAATAATACATACACATATGCATGTACATACAGGTATATATCTCAATTATTAATGGAAAAATTTGCTTTTTGGCAAAGTTCAGCATGGTAAGACTTTTCTATCTCCTTTATCAAATTATAAAATGTCCACATAAAATACAACATGCCAGCTTATGCCAGGATGTGGCATTTCCAAGATATTATACAGGTGTTTTCCCTGGGTGGAAAGTGGGGTGGAACAGCAGCCATCCCTATTCTTTGCTACACCTCAGGCCAAATTTCAACCCCTGAAAGTGTTGTTGTGCTGACAGTATTGTTGTTGGAAAGACAGCTGTAACAGGATTTCCATGTTAGTGGAAAAGTTTTGTATTGTCTAATTCCAAAAGTTTAAGACCTCAAGATCCAAATAACCAGATGGGCACTATTGTGTCTCAAGCATGTGCATGATATGTAAAAGAATTCGGGCAATATTTTCTTGCTAGAAAAGTGTTGTAGTTTAACTTCAGCTGGCAAAAAATGCATCACACAGCTGCTTGCTCACGGACTCCCATCCTGCTGGGAGGAAGAGTAAAAGTGAGAAAACCCAGGGATTGAAATAGAAGCAGTTAAAGAATAGAAATAAATAATTATAATAGCAATAACAACAATATTAATAATAATAACAAATGAATTATACAATGTAATAAAATAATAATATAATGATTAATAAAATAATAGTAATGAAAAGGAAAATAACACAGAGAGAAATAAAACCCAAGAAAGACAAGAGATGCAAATGAAAACAATTGGTCATCACCAAGAGGCTGATGCCCGGACAGATCCCAAGCAGTAGCCCCCAGCCAACATTCCCCCTAGTTTTGTTGCTGAGCATGGCATCATGTGGTACAGGACATTCTTTTGATCAGTTGGGATCTGCTGTCCCAGCTGAGTCCCTCCCAATCCTCGTGCACCCCCAGCCCACTTGCTGGTGAGGTGGGATGAGAGGGAGAAAAGTCCTTGGCTCTGTGCAAGCTCTGCTCAGTGAGAACTAAAACATCTCTGTATTAGCAACAGTTTCCAGCACAAATCCATAGCACAGCCCCATGCCAGCTACTGAGAAAATTAACTCTACCTCAGCCAAAACCATCACGAAAAGCAGCCTAAATTTCACAACTCCCTTTTGTGAACTCCGACAAAAGTGTTAAAAAATTATATTGTAAAAAAAGATTATAATTGTTCATGGCTTGTGAGCTTGCCAACTTTAGGTCCCGAAGTCATTGACAGTACACCTGTCCTCCTGCAAAGCAGAAGCCACAGCACCCCAAGCTGCACAGCTGCTCTGATATCCATAACTTCCTTTCTCACCCAACACATTCTTACCAGGACACCTTGCACATGTGCTCAGAGCTTAGATGCTGTGATATTAGACAGGATTTTTCTAATACATGTACAAGATATATTTCCTGATATATAGAGGAGAGTATAAACACTCTCCCCTATGTTCATGGTGTGCATTTCTAATAACAGACAGTAAGTACTGCCTGGGTGTATTGATGTAGCTTTTTAACAAAACTCCGACTGAAAACCTCCTGACCTGAACCACAGTTCTGGAGTTAGTTTGGATACAGGCAGACCCCCAGAGCTCTTGGGTTTTTGCTTAGAACAGACCTGGACACTTGGCTGTGTGAGATTCCAAAAATATCACATAGCATCAAACTGACTTAAAATTTCCATTGGGGACCTACTTCTCCCTTGTCTAGGATATTCGTAACAAAACAACAACATCAACAACAACAAAACCCTACCCAAAAAAAGTCCTGCAGGGATGACTAAGTTGCATTAGTTCTCCCAGAGGTATAATGTATACAAATCAAATCAAAATATAAATCATTCCACCCTGTTGTGGGGTTTATGCGCAGTTTCTTTTAATAAAATATGCAAATATTTTGCAGTAAATTGATTTCCCAGTTTCAGTTCTCTTATCTCCATATTTATTATTCATGATTCTTCTACTCCCCTACTTGAGCAGATAAAAAAAAGAAAAAAAAAAGAGGGGGGAAAAAAGCTGTGTAGAGTTCACTTGCTTTTAGGAACTAGCTTTATTATTGTTATTATTGGACAATTTTATACTCCTAGGAGTGAAAGATAAATGTAGATATTACTTCTAATCTCAACCAAAGCTAAGAGGTAATACAATGACACTCTTTAATGCAAATCACTGCAATAAATGACTGCATAGCCCAAGTGTTCTGCTGCATTACAAATTGTAATGAAAGTTTGAATTGCTGAGCAAAATGACTGTTGTTTAACCTGTGACCAAGCTGGATGGTATCAGTTCTGTTGTTAAAGGTGTACACACTATGACTGTACAGGAAATAAACCCAAATATTTCAGATATCTAAAGTTGTTCCTAAAGAAGCTTTCTGGCTAAAAAAAAAGTAAACTGCTGATCAGTTTTCTATTGCATTAGCCAATATATGCAATTGCTGTTTTCTGTCACTCTGTGGTTACAAGTTCCGCAGCAGAGAATCAAAACTGATCAAACGTGGGTGCGCCATTCTGGTTGCTGGTGCTGGAGGTTTCTGTGGGGACAAAGGACGGAGAGACATGAGGGAGTCAGCGAAGGTCAGGGCAGCAGAGCAGGCACAGCTCGCCGCATGCCAGGAGGAGGTCAAAGACAAAGTCAAGCAAAGGGAGAATGAGACTCCAAAACCAAACAAATGTTGGGTTTCACTCCTGTATAGAGAAGATTCTATCACAGTACAAGTATAAATTATTACAAGCATATGCTCCAAGTAAGTTCCGTTTTCCTGCTACTTTCAATTTAATTAGGTATAATGATTTCTTTCCATTAAGATCCTCAGTGGATTACGGGTCTCATTTTTAAAAATGTGTCTGTGATTTAGCAATCCAATTGCTTTTTGAAGGATTTAAAAGTTTTATGCCTTTACAAATGAAAAATCAGACCTGTAAATATTCCAATAGGAATTACAGTTGAGTAACAAACCCCAGAGGAAAAGAAAGATTTTTTACAGATATTCTAGGTTTGTTGGACTGGCTGAAGAATTAAACTACATTTTGTTCTGATAGTGCATTGCTTTACAGGAGTTTGGGAGACTATAACCATGAATTTTGATCTTTGCAGAAACAACATTTTCATCTAAAAATTCCTTAGAAGAAAATTCCCAACAAGACCCTAAAGTGGGCTATTTTTGAGAAGAGGGTTCTGCAAGGTTTGGCCCAAAGCGCTGAAGATCAAATTCTCTCTCAAGTCAAAGAAATTGTGTCAGCACAGAATCTGGCCTTAGGTACAAGCGGTGAAAAGAGACTGCATTGCAACAGCATTGGCATTGCAAATCAGATGGGGAAAGAAGGAAAATTCACAGAAAGACCTTAGACTTCTTTCTAATTATTCCATTTCTTCTCTGACAAAAAAAAAAAAAAAAGATTTGGTTTGTCTCTGCACTTCAGCATCAGCTTTCACCTGGCATAAATCCCTGCTTTAAATGGAATGGCATCATTAAGCTAACATGATGACGTGAAAAGTTGCACTCCTGTCTCCGGAAAAGGCTTGCAGGTTTATTCAACAGTAGAATAATCCTCTTTGTAGGCTGAAAACAAGTTATTTTCTGTAGGCAGGTTTTTTGATGTTTACTTTCTTGACAAGCAAATAAGATGCTTTTTCATCAGAGAACCTGACACATTATTAGAAATTATGATTTGCCATCTGCTTTTTCTCTTCAGTCTTGCTCATAATGCTCCCAAGGTTTGTCTTCTCTGCACTGGTGCACACCAGGACCTAAAGCAGAGGTCGGGCACAGCAATGGGTCAGGAAGGAAGGGGCTCTGGACTGATGGATTTCTAACCACAGTCAACTATTACTCACTGCTGCCTGGTTACATCCAGCACAGTACTTTTTTTATTATTATTTTATTAAGATGTAAATTAAATCTAAAAAACTCTGAGAAAGAAAAGTCTGCTTGAAAAAGTTTGTTCATGTTGCAGAGTATTATCTGTAAGTCCTCCAGCTAAGCTAAAAGCCTATCCCACTGCTCCTTGGGATTTCTAGTGAATTAATAATGTCACTGATGAATATTCAAAAGTAGGCAGCTATTGTGCCTCCAAGCACATAATTAATTATTCATTACACATTTTTATTCACTGAATTAAAAAACACAGGGTGCTCTGGGAAATGAAGTGTAGTTCACTGCAGGGGCATGAAATTCTACACTGCCCCTTTAAGGATTATTACTCTGTATTTATAGTTGCCAGGGCAACATAAATGCCGGGCAATTAGATCATGGGTTGTCCCCGAAGACTGATGGGATAATAAGCAGTAGTCAAGTATTAAGTTGACCCAGTAAATGTCCCACATGAATAAACCTGGGCTAGGACCACAGCTGGCATCTTTCAAATAAAACTTTTACATTAATATAGTTTAAAAGGTGCATTTATCCGGGAATTGAGCATGCATCCACAGTGGGAAGGCTGCAGAGAGGACTAATACCACTTCCCGGTGGTGGTCCACAGGCTTTGTTCCTCGGGCCGGGCTTTGTGCAAAGTTAGGAGCATATTCAGCCTCTAAAAAGCTCAGAAGTGGGGAGAGCCCCACAATTACCCCCTAAGAGCCAATGTTCTGTGTTGGTGGAAGGCACTTTTTTTTCCCTGCTTATTCTGCAAAACTCACCAGCAGGGGAGAAAACCAGTTTAGTTCTGAGCTTTAAAAAACAGGTATTAAAATTTGACAAAAAACTCCAAAAAACAACCCTGCAACTGTTTAACTGGGTATGATTTTGCCTTAAAAACAGTTTAACAGAACCATAGCATCAAGATAACCCCTATAAATTGTTACCTGTGAGATGTGTTACTGAGGGCATTTTCCAGACCGTAAAGAGCAATCTAAAAATATGAAATGAAAAGGATCAGAGAGATTCCCCTAAACTACTTTTTTTTTCTTGGTTTTTTTGCAAATATAAACTTCAAATTCTTGCTGGCTACTGGCCATCCCTTTTTTCACTGAATTAATTTCCTGCGAATCCTTCTCCACAAGCTCAGAAATTTATCTTTCTCTCAAAATTATTTTCAAGTTAAAAAAAAACCCCACAAACTGTGGAGAACACACACACATATATTATTCAATTTTTCCCCATTAATACTTTTTATATTAATACTTTTTAAACTTAATTCTTTCCACTATTCCCGCTGGTGACATTAGGTGATGGTTTTATTGTGCTTTTAGGTCACTAATTTTGTAGAGGAAAATGGGAAATCATAGCTTATCTCTGCCTGCAGACACTTGGCCATGCTAAAGCATGAAATAGTTCTCAGTTAGAGATAGAGTAATGCTTTCTATAGTTTTCTAATACAGGGGGGAAAAAAACAATTCCCAGGAAGTATTATACATCCCTCAGTGTAAGAGAAAAGACACATCTTATCAGTGAGTGTGTGTATGCATAGATTTATCCTAACGTATAGATACAAATCACACTGCCCCAGACAGCTGAATGCATTTGCTCATTCATTAAAGTTATGCTTATATATAATGAAATGATTAGCTTTGTAGAGAAAATATTTTGAGGAAGAAAGCAAGTGCTAGACACAATTTTTCTATGATAGTATTATTCGTCATAGCTTTCAGCAGGCTACACTTTTTTACACTTAATTATTTGGGGCATAATTCTGGCTGGCAAGCAGAGAAGTTGACCTTTCCCCTAAAGGAGAAAAGGATGGACACCATAAAGAGCTGAGGGGACAGGCATGCACAGACTGCTCAGTCAGACACTGGACAATGTGAGTTTGAGGCAGTAGGACTTACATGCTTAAAGTTAAGCATGCACTTAATTATTTTTATGGGATCAGATCCTGAGAGCAGAACAGCGGATCTGATCCCTCAACCTGGTCACAGGTATGGGTCACCTCTGTCATTTGCGTTGGGAACATCATTCTCATGTGCTCAGCCGGGAGTTTGTTTGGGAGGTGTAGCAGGATTCCCCTCAGCATAGCCAAAACCCCTGAGCTGCAGGTTCAGGAGACACATTCAAGGACATTCACCCTGTCAGGGCTCCCCTCCACCACATAATGAATCTGCAGGGATAGCAAACCCTGGGATATCACCTCTGCTGCTTTAACTGCTTACTGTTGAGTGGTGTGTGTATTTCTCAATGACAAGTCAAAAGGTATGTGGGAATATTTCTAGGTACAAAATATATTCATTTTCATACTTATAAATATGGATGTGGTTATATTTTATATATGTGTGTACAGACACTAAAATGGAAAATGTCTAGTGCAAATTAATTTGTTTGCATTTGTGGATTTGAAATATCAGCAAAATATCATTTCTAGCAATTATTTTTAGCTACAGGTAAATGATAGAGGACTGGCTGCTTCAGCAGCTTGTATCTGTTTATTAATTACAAGAATGCAAAAAATTGACAAAAACAATTGAGATTTCTTTCATGACACTGTGAATCTCAGGATAATATCCTGCAGAATTAGTCAATAATTCTCCACTTGGACATAGTCCATGAGAAACCTGACAAAAATCAACTGCAATGGATGCTTCTGTAGCATTCTGATCTGGTCTGCCGTTGCAGGAACATAACAAGTTCGTGGGGAATCTCTGTCTTACTTAATAGTTAGAAAAATTAGGAGCTGTCCTAGTCTGCAAGACCTAGCAAGAAAAACAGCATGATCAAATAGAGATGTTGATTTTGCCAGAAGGAACACACTGTCCAAAGTTCACAGTAGGCTCATGTGGAGATAATCAATCACTATACTAATAGCAGCACCAAAGAGTGTGATTTACAAGGCTGCAGCTTTGGCCAGAGAAGTTATAAAGAATGATCTTCCAAAATTTACATCTTAGCCTCATGACCTGCCAGATCTCACTCCAAAGTCCCAAAAAGTTCAGCCCCACATAAAGGAGCCTTTTTCACCAGAATTGCTAGGTCTCATCAAAGAAAGGATGGGTTTTGTGGATAACACTTCACTGCTGGTGAAACACATAAATGGGCATTGAGTTCCCTTGGTAACATTCAGCTCAAGACAAATTCCTTGGCATTCACTCTTTCTGCATCAGAAAGAAAACCCTCTTTCAAGGCTGATAGATCCGTTCTATGGTCCTCCTCCCACAGCAGTGCACCTGTATTTATGGCAAAGTAAATGTTTATAATGCAAAAAATGTGACAAGCTCATTGAGGAAACAAGGAGCCTCCTTTGTTTTACGTCACTGGCTTTCCTGGTCCTTTGTCACTAAGTTTGTCAGGTGTATGACACCTGGAGCAAACGCTCCTTAAGATAGTCAGGTTGTCTTTGGTCTCTCTAGGATGTACTGGGCAGACATGAAGAGCTCTGTATCAGGGTTAAAAGGAGAGGACGACACTATCAAACTAAAGCAGTATTAAAATTTCTAGTACTCACTGTTTTTTCCTAGAAGAGGAAAATTCCTCACACTAACTGGAAGTCTCTATGTAGTAAGACATCATGTCTTAAAAACAACAAAAGTGACTGGCTTTTTAGCCACAGATATCACACAGAAATCAAAGGTATATTTACAGTGACGACACTAACACTGTAGATGGGCTTCCACCAGTTGTGACTCTTGGTCACTCAGTGATCATAAGATCCACTTCAATGGCACCAGCACCTGAACTAATTAGCTCTCAGTGGCCCAATGCCAGTAGAGTTGGAACCTTTGCAAGGTGCTGCACTTCACAGTGTGGATGCAGGAGAACACAGTGGCACAGCCCCACGTGCCACTGCACAGAGCCGACCTGACTCAAAGAATTAATCAAAGGTCGTGGAGGAGAAAAGTGACAAAGCCAGGATGGGAAACAGAGATTTCATAAATTCTCATCCTGTGTTTAATTCCTCTGTCCCTTCAAGGAGTTCAAGAATTTAACTGTGGGGTGATGTGAGGGCAGATTTGCTCCACTGAAGACATTTTTGATTTACAAAGGAAGAGTTGATGCTGAGAAAATCACATCCCACAGTCACTATGTTATATGGGTTAAAGCAAAAATGGTTTTGGAGATGCACATTTGCCTTCTAGGGCATCCACAGGGCAGCATAAAGGAGGCAGAGGATAGTAAGAACAGGAGGAAAAACCGAACTAAGAGAAGAGTAAATTTCGCTCTACTAAAACAACATTACAAAAATTATCAGGAAGGCATACCTATATCCCAGGCAACCTAGAGCAGTCGACTTCGTTCATATAGTTGATCAGGAGCATTTGATGAAATAGTCTACTGAAGTGTCTATTATATGATTTAACAGATCTGGTTATGTACAATCTTATGCCTAAATATATAGAGATATATGTGTGCATGTATCTCTAAATGTATATTGAGAGAATAATAAAAGACATATTTAACCATCTGTTTCAAGCAATGCATCTATATTAGACACTAGCAAAATGAAGGGGGAGAGAAGAAAAGAATGGGAAAAGAAATTTTCCTCTCCCTCAACTCCCAATCTCTAATTACAATACACAGGTAAATAAGGAGACAGGCAGACGAGTAGGCAGAAGGGCACAGATAAAAGGGCATGTATGTTCAAAGGAAACATAATTACCTGCTATTCCCTTGCTCTCTGGAAAAAAGTTCAGAGTTTCAATACTGACAGAAGCTAAAAATTGATCCATAGAAAAATGTTCACTTCACTAGAGGCTGCAAAAGAGCCTTAGCAACTGACACAGAGGAAAGTTGTTCTGAATTCCTTCAGGCAGGTTGGAAGGCAGCTCTGACTTGAATAACGCAAGAGGCCTTTGAGGCATACAGATGCCCTCCTTTCTGAAAAGTTTTTCTTGGAAAGCAAACTTCCTCCTCTCAACTCACACTTGGCAGAGAGGATTGCAGTCCAGACTTGCTTTGCACATTATTTCCTTCCAGTGGACATAGCTCAACAAAAGTTAATAGCTCTTTACTGCTTAGAGCTTTATATATCAAACAAAAGTAAGCACCCAATCTGCCCCTTCCCTCCTTCCATTCTTCTTAATCTCTATTTCCTGGCCATCCTAGCTAAATTCTCCTTCTCTACTCTACCTTCAGACAAATTCAGCCTGAGAAAATTAAATATTTATTCTTTTCCAAGACCTGTCCCCTTGTAACGTGAAGGATGCAAGCACATCTGGAGGTGAACAGACTACAGACTTTCATCTCTGCAGTGTAACATGTGGTATTAATCCTTCTGTTCCCTCCCCCTAAATCTCTCTTTGGAGCAGGGAATAGCTCTTTCCCCATGTTTCAACAACACCCAGCAAGATGAAATCCCAACTGAGTCTTAGGATGTATTTTGAAAACTCCATTGGCTGGATTCGTGGACCCAAGACTGGGACAGAGCGTGCAGTCAGCAGGGCTCTGCTAGCCCTGCATGTGCTCCTACTGCTCCTCCTTTGCTCCAGCTCAGCACCAAGCTTCTCCTACTAGTTTTCAGTGCTCAGGAACTACTTCTATAAGGCAGTATTAGAGGTTCTTCTCTGTCATCATCTTCAGCCATGTCCATATTTTCTTTAGAGCAATAATTAAAACAACATATTCAGCAGCTGGGTTATTTTTTTCCCTAGATTTAATCTGTTCAGGCTCTGATTTACATATTAAAAGCACTAATTAGCCCCTCAGAGTGTCTGAGCACGGATAGTGCAATAACTGGTCATGTAGTCACTAGAGACCACTCCCTAGTGCTTTTGGTAAGATCTCATGTATACAGCCTCAGTCTCTGGATGGCAGGAATGGCCATGTGTAGAGGGTTGTCTGCTTTGTTTCATAGCATTGAGGGACCGTAGTGCCGGATTGCTTCATTCTTGCATTTTTTCTTCTCTTTGAAGTGTTGTGTTTGATCTGTCTGCTTGTCTGTCAGGTTTTCCCCTCCCCCATTCCCCATTGCGTCATGTGCGAGAGCCTGCGAGAGGATGGACTGCCTTTGGCCAATGCTGGTGCAGAAAATTCCAATCCAATCAAAGGCACAATGGCCTTTTCTCTCAGCTTTGATGCAGCATTTAAATAAACAAGAACTGTGCTTTCAAAAAGAAAAAAAATTAATAACCCTCTGAGCCATTCTTCTGGCTAAGGATATTTGAAGGAATCATTTAATTTTCTTTGCATGTTTAGAAGTCACCTACAAAATTGCTCGGTGGTCTGGAAGCAATGTTGCATAGCCCCAGGTGAGAGGCCTGAGACTGAATCCTGATTGAGCTTGTTTCCAAAGCTGCCAGAAGCTATGAAGGCTATGAAGCCTCCAGGGTGGGAAGAAAGGCTCTCCAAACACAGCTTCTTCCTGGAAATGTGCAAAGGCAAGACAAGCACCTCATCCCCAGCAATCACTGTGAATACCCCATGTTTTTGGATGATGCAGAAGGTCCCATTACTCTGGAAAAGGTGCAGGGCTTGTTTCCTCACATGAGATGCTGCGACATGAACCTGACACTTTTTGCTTGGGCACTGGGAGCTGGTATCACCATATAGCACTGAACTGCAGTGCTTTATGGCAGCTGGCCCCTTGGAAGGATATTTGCACTGTGTTTCATCAGTAAATTCCTTTGGGAAACACAACAGAGCAATTGGGAACCCGGCAGGGGCACCTCCCCCTCTTCTGAAGAAGCTGTGCCATGGATCAGGTTTTTTTTGAACCAAGGCTAGGGAAGAAGGAAGAATGAATCACCTAAATCAGTGCCAAGGGGCCCAAGAGGAGATTAAATTCTGCCCATCGCTCCACTCATGCATCTTAATTAATCTTACATGAATATCCTAACTCCATCACCAGGCAAAGCAGGCAAATGATTTTCAGAACCAGAGACACTTGAACATCAGTTTGAGCAAGACTTATAGAATCATAGAATCATTAAGGTTGTAAAAGACCTCCAAGATCATTGAGTCCAACTAGGAAAGGGATTACTGGACAATATTCTCCTCTCTCTCTTTGCTAGCTGACCAGGTAAAACCAGTATTATTGTTGTGGTGCCCTAAAGCAGTTCAGTCAATGTGAATGGGACTCCTGGGCACCAGAGCCATGCAGTGCTCAGCACAGCAATGTTACAAGCCAGAGGAAGGTGGCGTTTAGGTAGATGGAAACAAGCCTGGGAAGAAGAGAACAGGAAAAATGAGTATTTCTTGAAGTTGTTGTCCTGAATGAAACTCAGGGCTGTGATTCAAGTAATGGTTTTTTGTGCAATTATGTTTCTTTGCCTAAAAGAGCCTAAAGCCTGTGAAGAGTTGCAATACCATAGAGAAAAGATGCAGATGGCATCTACATAAGTACCAGAGGGTTTGGCCAAAAACCAAGGGGAAATTGTCTTGGATGTGCCACCATCTTTGCTAACTATTTGCTCCATAACAACACTATACTTTTCCAAGACTCCCATTTCAGAACAGGTTTTTTTAAAAGCTTGAATTCCACTGTTACCAGGAGCCAAAGCTGCAAGAGAGCCCAGGAGACTGTAAAACTATAGCTTCTAAAACTGTTGACTTCTCCTCAAGTTAAAGAGAGGAAATCACAAAGTGGGATGTAGGTCTGGTGACACAACTGTGTAAACCACCCCCTGCTTCCAACAGAGGCAGATACCGCTGACATATTTAGAGACTTCATGCAAAGAAAATGAGGCAACAAAATTCATTTGATTTAAACTATAGGCTCCCTGAGGCTGTCAGAACAGACCCTCTGTCTACTGAGGGGAGGGAGCTGCATGGCTAATGCCAGCTCTTGTGAGATGCCTCTCCCATCTTTAAATGGGTTGGGAATGCTCACAGACGCACTATTCTGATTAGTAGCTTTGAAATCACAATGGCTTCTGCAAACGCCATCATCCACAGTGTGTGCCTCAGTGATTTCAGTAAGAAAGTCCCAGTCACAGCTGGCCACAGCCCATAAAGAAGAAGAATATGATTGTATTCAGGAACTCCTCCTTCAGGACAGAGCAAATATTGTCTTGGATAGATGAGAGCTGGTGAGGGTTTTCCAAGAAAAGCCTACAGTTTTGCTGTCAAATTCTTGTAAAGCAGTAGCTCAGAGACCTCTAGAGGAGAGAAGACCTTCAGTCCTCAAAGGGCATAATTTCTTATTCAAATTTCCTTTTAAAGAGTATCTTAAGAATTGTTTGTCAGCTCCTCTGATAATCCAGGCAGCTAATTTTTCCCAGACTTCTCAATAACTGAAGCCATATGTTTTGCTTTGATACAAGTTCCATAGAATTAAAAGATTTTTTAAGAAACATAAGTATAGCAAATATTTACTGTTAACTAGAGAACAGCTGAAAGTTAGAGTTTCTAGTGTGTGCCTTCAGTTTGTATTAGTCTGCTGGAGTAGTAGGTTGGAGGGCTCTGTCTAGCCAATGCCATTTGCTGGTGTGAAAACTCCAGGAAGCCGAATCAGAGAATCGTAGAATGGTTTGGGTTGGAAGGGACTTGAAAAATTATCTAGTTCCAATCCCACTGCCATAGGCAAGGACACCTTCCACTAGAGCAGGTTGCTCAGGGCCCCATCCAATGAAAAGATAATTTAGAAAAAAAGCACCTTTGTGCTGCTCTAACGCACCTGCCTTAGAAGCTCATGGTCTCATGCCTCCTCCTTCCTCTCCTTCTCTCATGCTTTTATCACCTCCAGCTATCAAATGAGATATAACCTCTATTCACAGCCCACTTAAAAAACTTCTCCACTTCTTCCCTGCTCTTTAGATCTTTCTGCTGTCACTCTACCAATATCTTTTCTTCTTCCCTCTGATTTCCCACATAGAATATATCTGGACTTCCTCTTGTTGCTCTATTTCAAGTATATGCAATCTCAGTGTTCATTTTCAGTGTCCAGACACTTTGTGAGATTCAGTATTTTATGGCTAGCCTTTTTTTTTTTTGCTATCTTCATAAAAGCTGGACTTTAGGAGACAATAAAATTGACAGAAAAGCATGTTCTATTTCCCAGTGCCAAGGTGACACAGCAAGCTCTCCTGTCATGCTGTGCTTCAGGTTATCATTCTTGGGGTACTGTTGTCTGTAAGCACATTATGGGTGTGTAACTTTGAGAGGGGTAGGAGACAGAGGCTCATTAAGAGCTTCTGTGGTGCCCAGTACAGAAGCAGCAATCATCAAGTTTCATTTCATAGCCATCCTTTCTGTGCTGGGAATATTTCCCCAACAAATCAACTCTATGTTCTCACAACCTTCTCTAGATCTCCAGAACTGTTTCTCCCTGAAATTTTCTTTGCTGTGTTAATGGAAGTCCATGTGCATCCAAAGTTGGGATAACTAAGACCTTAAATCCCATCACCTGTTTGTAGTCTCATCCTGAACAACGTAAGGCTTTCCTTCAACTGCTTACTGCAGTTACATTCAACATAGGTGGAATTTGCTTAAAATAAACTTGGGCTTAACCACTACGGCTGCTAGCTGCTGATTAAGACACAGCCTTGTGCTAATGACCAGGGAGAGTATCCTGTTCTCCATGCTATGCAGGCCTATTTCAAGGTCTGCAGTCTGGATTGCGCTCATCAGTGAGCTCACAGTGTATCTCTTACCAAGCAGGCCAAAGTCCACACTGACACATTTTGGTAACAGAAAGATGTTGCTGAAAATAATTGGGCCTGGCAGCACTTAATTGTTTTCCAAAACCAGTCCATTAGTTCCAAAGCTCACTGAGTGTTTGGTTGCTCTGTAAACCAGCCACATGCCTAGATATTGTGCCGAGTTCATCTGGAATGAGTTTGATTTAACAATGTGTATTTGCAACAAGCTGCTTCTGTTAAAAAAAAATCCTTTGTTTTATCCCAGTTACACCTTTTTCCCTTTCTCTCAGCTGTGTGGCTGCCAGTGCCCACAGGTATTCCTCAGGGATGTGGCAGGAAACAACAGAACAACTGGCTTCTTGACAAGAAAGAGGTGGCTTGCCAACTGCTACCCATTGACTGGAGTGTATACTTGGCTCTGGGAGGCAAACACTGCTGCAATATGCTCTCCCTGGAGAAATCCATCCTCAAAAATCATGACTTTTCCTGAAATATAGAGAGATCTCACTATGATTTTAAAGCATGGAAGTTGAGCACCTGAAGAACCCTATAAAAATTATGCATTTAAGTTGTTGGAAACAGTAATAGTGTGCGTCCCCCCAACACCATTTCTGCAGATTTTGAGTTGGTTTTCTCTGCATTGAATCCCCCATCGCCAAAAACTGCACAGACAAGGCAGATCCAGGGTTCTGGTGAATGCTGTCTCCTACTTGGATTTAAAACATACTGTCCTTGGAGGAATTGAGATTCTCCATTCAAACAAGTTCTCAGAGGTGTGGTAATGCAACCCTTTTGCTGTTGCTTTGCTGTATGCTTCCCGCCCATAAGTTCAGTCACCCTAAGCCAGTTCTGTTAGCATTACACATCCACAGAGACTCAAGATGTGCAAACAGGCACATCCTCTCTAACTTGGAACATGGAATTAATGGTGTTAGAGATGTCTGATTTAGTCTAGTGACCACAGCCATTAGGCCGTGGGTAGCACAGGTACCCTGATGTAACTGCAAGCTCACCACTCGACTGGAAGTAGAGAAATCCAAGCTAGTTACTACCTTGAGTTATTTCTTTAAAAGGAGCTTATGGTTACAATGATTCCTAACAGCTTCCAGCATTGAAACAGACAGGATCTACTTACATGAAAGAGGTTGAAGAACAGCAGAAAACAAACACTGGGTAGCATTCTTGCATCTCAAGTGCACTATATTTCAGCAGCAGGGATGCACAGGCTTTACTCATCGCCTCTATGACCTTGAGAAAAAAATAGAAGAAACTAGATTTAGTTTCTCACTCAAGAGGATGCTAAATTCAGTCTCTATTTTTCCCCAGCCTACTTCACCTTGCACTTTTAAATGGAAGTATTGGTCAGAAAAAGCAAAAATATTGCATTACTGAGAGCCTAAAAGAATTAAATTACTTAATGCATTATGCCTCATGAGACATCAGCAACTTTTAATTAGCATGTGAGATATTTCTTTGAACTTGCTAACTAGTTTGGGAGGAAGGAAACTGGATTTAAATACAACTGTCCAAGTTCAACCTTAACTTCTAAGCAGTGTTACCAATCCCTCTCAGTCAATGCTCAAGTACTTTTACTAAATTGTCTGCTTCCAAATCCTACATCCCCCAAACAGCCCCCACTTTCCTTCCAGCAGACAAAGTCTGGAGTGGGGAGTTTGCTTCCATCTTTTGGCTTACACTGAAGCCAAAAGAGACAATACAGAGCACACACCACCTCCAGGCACCAAAAGTCCCCATTTCTATGCAACATGGGACTGAAGTAGGAAGAGGTTGGCTTTTTCATGATTTTTCCAAAATTTCCTTGTGAGGTAGAGGGATGACAGTGCTGGCACACATAGCTCTTGGAGCATTTTATCCTTTCGCAAAGCCCTCCCCAAGCTGTGCATGATCCAGCCCTCCAGGACAGCTCACATTTCTGACCAGATTGTGCACAAGGTTCCAGCAACCGCCTGGAAAGTCACTCCAGCAATTAAGTGTTGGTAGATTTTTTTTTTTTTTAAATACGAAGGATATGGCCCACTGTGCAGGGTATTGCAGCCACCCTCCCTGTCAGGCCGTTTCACAGTAGTATTGTGGCGCCATGGAGAGGAGCTAATTGGATTTGTTGTCACCTCCCGAAGCTGCCAGGAGCTCACGTCTGCTCTGGTTACAGATGAAGACATCACGGTGACAGGCTTAGAGATGGCTCAGCTGGCATCCTAGGGCCACTAATAGAGCCATGTTGATTTAATGTCCGAGTGGAGAGGTGCAGACAAGCTGTTCAAGTTTTCTATTCCAAACAAAGCAGAGATCTGTTATCAGTTGTCTGTGGATCAGTAAATAAACTTCCATGTGGCTCTCACAGCACCTAACCATCGCTGCAGAAGAATGACAAAGTATTTTAACATTGAGATGGTACTTTTAAATGAGAGCACTGTCTCTATGGTTTATATTGCCCTCAGGGAAATCAGTTAATTCCTTCATACATAAATTTTACTTAACTATGTAATTATGGATGAATCCTATTAGTCTTTAAATTGCTCACTAGTTAAAAGGTGTGTGTGTGTTTTCTACAGCTCTTTTTTTGTGAAATGTACAGATCATCTGCACTTATGAAGATTAAAAGCCTATTTGGGGATTTTTGTTTGGTTGGTTGGTTTTTCTGCTTTTAAGTAAAAGTATAAAATTTATTAGAAGACTCGAACATAATTTTTTTTGCCTTTTCTGTGTACTACTGTCTGCTTAGAGCACCAAACTGGGCTTAGGCAGCATTCCCTTTATCCTCAGCACTCTCAATATCTGTGTCAGCACTCACCCTGGCCCCTGGCTGCCTTCACGTGGTATCACCCACCTCTCTGCTGCACTCCATATTAAGTGATCACTTGTGCCAGCCTGATGAGCGTGTGAAAGACAGCTCAGACACAACAGTGTCCTTTGATACCCATTTTCACAGCTCTGAGCCACGGCGGAAGTACAGCTCTGAGTCACATTTTCTACTTCTCAGCACCCAATGCCACATCAGATTTTCTCCCAGCAGCACTCAGGTCCTATTCATACATTTCAGGCTTAGGTTTCTTCAGAGCACCAGAAGTCCTGCTCTTCCCACAGCCACATTTGCAGCCAGAGTTTCAAAGCAGCTCAGCATGTCCCATGTTAGTGCCAAAATGAGACCTTTCCCTTGATGACTCACAGCTAGTGGAACAATTCTCCCTAAACCTGAAGGCGTATATAAAAAGGTCCGTGGTTGTCAACATTTCTGGTACTTCCACTGGCTCTGTTCTTTCATAGCACAAGTACCCAAGGTCACATGGGGCCTGAGCAGGGCAGTCCCCGCCCAAGTGATGACTGTCCTTAAGAGCAGGAACTACAGTCCTGCAGGCAAGGGTGGGAAGTAGGGGTGCCCATATACCCTAGAAGGTGAAAGAAATGCAGCTATTTGTCGTGGTTTAACCCCAGACAGCAGCCAAGCCCCACGCAGCTGCTCACTCATTCCCCCACCAGTGGGACTGGGGAGAGACTCAGAAGGGTAAAAGGTAGAAAACTCATGAGTTGAAAAATAGGGAAAGCAAGAGCCATGTACACAGTCAAAGCAAAACAAGGAATTAGGCAGGTGTTCAGCCATCTCCAGGAGAGCAGAGCGCCACCACATATAACAGTGAAAACAAATACCATCACTCCAAATGTCCCTCCCTTCCTCCTTCTTTCCCCTATTTGATGTACTGCACATGATGTCACATGGTCTGGAATATCCCTTTGGTCAGTTTGGGTCACCTGTCCTGGCTGTGTCTCCTCGAACCTCCCCTGCACCCCCAGTCTCCTCCCCAGCGTGGCAGCTTGGAAAGCAGAAAAGGCCTTGGCTGTGTGTAAGCCCTGCTCAGCAATAACAAAAATATCTCTTTATTATCAACACTGTGTTCAGCCAAATCCAAAACACAGCCCCGTACCAGCCACTGTGAAGAAAATTACTCCAGCCAAAACAGCACAGTGTTTCATTTGGTGCTGCTCAGAGCACGCTCCACAGACCCCAGTCAGATTGTGGAGCTGGTGAGTGGTGGAAGATTGAAGAAGCTCAGAGAAGCAAACGCAGGGGAGCTAAATGGTCACCAAAGAAGGGCAAGCACCTCACCTCAGTGAGGATCTGCCTCTTTGCAGAGACAGCTGGGCAATTACTTATCCAGTAGATGTGGAGATAATGAAGAGGTCCACTGGAAAACCATTCTGAAAATTTACATCAAACCTTAAAACATGGTTGTCCCCTCCATGTTTTCTTCTGAGGTGTGGATGAAGCTTCCACATAGCACAACGAAAACAAAGGAAAGCCTTTGGCAAACTGACTGCAAGTCCAAGCCAGAAGCCATTTCAAGAATGGTTTTAAGGACATGAGCACAAGTATGTTCTGATGGCTTTGAAAACTCAGCTGTGTTCCTTAATTTCTAGGGAATGCAGATTGGGAGGTTCTGTGGAACAGCATAGAGGGACACTTAAGAGTTGGGTCATGAGGACAGGACAAGCTTAGACTCAATCCTCCTCACCCCATGGGCCACTGCTGTCTGAAAGCCTGTGGAAAGTCATCCCCTCCCGCAAGCTGACCTCTTACGCTTCCAAACTGCCCTTTTCATGCGGTATTAGAGGCATCTTTTTCTGTCCAAGCGATAAATTTTCATCTTGAACACATCTTCATTTTTCTTGCACAGCAGAAACTATACTTAGAGAAATTGTCTAAAGAAGGAACACCACTTCCATGCCCATTTTTTTCTAAAGGGAAACCTCTTATCTGGTTACCATTTTCAGTAATTTCCACTGACAGTGATAGTCTGGAGAACTTGGACAGATTTTCCCTCTCTTCTCTCTAGGATCCAGTTCTAGTTCTTTTTGATAATCTCCCCCAAAGCTGTTAGGACAAATGATTCCAGCTTCCTCTACATTGCCTCATATTAAATGAGCTAATTTGTGTATTGTAGAGTCACTGAGTAGATTAAACAAAGCCACCCGGCTGGAGATTTGGTGTAGTACTCCAGATTTTTCAGGCTAACCATTTCTTCTGAAAAAATAATTCAAAAGGACTTGGACTGAGATCTAGAGTAACTGAATTAAGATAATTCTGCCTCCCAAGGGCTGTATGGGATGTTTCCTTTTCTTTTCAGGCATAAGGAAAAAAGAGTGTTAAAAAGAAAATGTTAAGAAAACTACAGTTCTAGATATAGTACACAGGAAGAAGGACAACAGATAGGGCAGGTAAAATTTCTATTTCGGCATCTGCCTACTGGTCTCCACACCAGATGTAGACTTAGCTGAGAGAACAGCAGCATAAACCTTGGCTAAGAGGGCAATACACTCCACAGTGCTCGGTAAGTAGCAGACTTCAAATTCCCACATTTGTAATGGCCAAAAACAGTGTGAAAAAACCTCACAAACAATCTCTGAGCAACAGATCTCTCATTACACCTGTGTGCTGGCTGCAATCACCTTTCCAAGGGCTGCAGTACTCCTCCCAGGTCTGTACATCTGTTTGCCGTAGCTTTATTCTTGGAGCTGACCCCATACTCCCAGTGTCACTTGGCTAATTCACCCAGCTGTGTCCAACCAGTCTCTGTCTTGGCCAAATGATCAGCACAGTCCCTCACTACAGGACATACCTTGCTCTCCTTTAATTTGCGTCCACTAAGCCCCAGATATCTTAACAGGGAGCAATTAAGACCTAGACAGTAGCTGTTTGTGTGTGTGGTGGCACAGACTGCACTGGCTCTGTCTGAATTTGGTTTTAAGTCGAGTAGCCAGAAGCCAGCTTCATCAGTGAGACGGCAGGACATGAGGAACTCTATCTGCATGAACAAAATGATCCAGCATCATTCCCTGTGCTACAGGATAGCACTTCTACATATTGCTAAGGAAGGTGAACCCAGCTGATTTCCGGCTACCCACCTTTCATTCTATTGATAAAGCAGTGAAACTAAAGACCATGTGGTCTCCTTTCCTATCTATGCTGACTATTTTATGTTTATCTAGATTAATTTGGTTTTATTTCCGGTGATGTCTGCTCCCAGAGCTCTGCTGCATAGTGTTGCACAATTGCTCCTCCCTCTTCCTGGGGATTTATCACTCAGGGCTCCCCTAAATTTCTCTTTCCTACTACCTCAAAGGGCAGGCATGCTTTGCCAAAATTAGGACAAGTCTAAAAAGAGACTGTTTCTTTTCTACACAGGTAGCTCAAACAAGTGTGTTAAGATTTAATCACAGCAATAACCAAATAAATTTCATTCATTTACTCCTGCATGTTCACTCTAGAGCCAGAAGCAACTAAAAGCTGCTGCTTCTCTTCAACAAAAATGAGTTTCCACCTCCCCATATGCTTTTTTTCTCAGGTTTAGCGATTAATCCGGTGTTCACTAGGATAAGGTCCCAGTAGATCCAGTAGCCACTGACTCATTGCTGTCCAGCTGCCTCTCCAAACAAGTCAGACCTGTCTGCAAACAGACATAAATGTAGTAACCAAGTGCTGGCTGTAGCAGCGGCCAGCACTCACAGTGTGCAAGAAGCAGGCTAGGGCAGCTGATCAAAGCACATCACTAAGCATAAGTGATCACGTGCTGAAGTCTTGAATAACAACTACTAATATGAAAATCATGGGAAAAGAATCCAAGCAGGGCTTAAAAGTAGTGGCAGAACAACAGAGTGTTGTGTTATGTGCCCCATTACATTGTTCAAGTATAGGCTGGTAGATTTTCTTACAATAACAGATGACATAAAAATTGCGTCTTTAGCCAAACCATGTTCGGTAAACTGAAGTTCAATTTTAAACACTTGCGATTCATTCATCACTGAAATGAAGTCGTTAGTGCCAATGAAGATCAATGTCCAAACAAGACAAAGCAACATGATACAGCAAAGTGCCTCAGAACACAAGGAATAGTGCATGCAGGTAGGAAAACAGCAGTGTGTTTTGTATACGCTCAACATGGTTACCTGAATCAGTGGCCAGGAGGAGGACACAGCAAAAGTCCCTGTTCTTACAAGTAATACCACAAGCTGTCAGTGCCAAAAACCCTGGCTGTGCCTCACACAGATGCCAGACACTGAGTCCTTTCTGCCATGAGGAAGAATTAGAAGCTTCTGAATGGGAAGAGTGCCCTTGTTAAGCACCAAAGCCGGTGTATATTGCCCTGGGAGCCTCCTTTTGTCTTGCCACAGGGATTTGATCAGGTCATAACTTGAGCTGTCACAGCACCAGCCAGTTCCAGCTCAGATTTTCTGTGCCGCAAATGTTCTAACCCTGCCATTTTTGATTATCATCTTTATATAATGGTAGAAATATGCATATATTCTTCATATTTGGAGGCATTAATTCTAAAATGACTCATGAAATAGTTTATGGCCAAAATGAAAATGTTAGAGCCAGTAACACAGAAGGTGTAAAAGAAACCCCTATCCTACTCTAGCTGTTATTAATTTTTAGAGATCACTTTTAAGCAAAGTTCATTCATGACATTTCATACTCAGGACCTCTATGCCAGCACTCACATGCTCACCTCTAAGCCAGGAGGTCCTAGAGTCATCTTGTATCAGACCCAGGACTGACACAGCAGTGAAATATTAGTAAAGTGCTGCACTCACCTTCACAGGGACAGCCTGCAGGCTTACTAAGCCTGTCTCAAAAACCAGAAACACTGTGGTTTTTTCTGCAGAGAGGGACACCTGAATCCAAGTCCTGCTGCTCTGAGAGCACCTCAATGACTTTGGGCAGGGGACAGAGCAAGGCCCTCTGTGGCTAGGAGAGACCCGGGTGTAGCAGCTCCAGCTAAGCTAACCTTTTGCCTTCCTACTGTTGATGTAGTGGAAGAGAACAACAAAGGGAAAGGGCAAGGACAAGCCTGGCTTTTCCTCCCTGCTGACCAGCTGCTCATATGGGGACTAGTTCTGATGCCCAGCTGGTTCCCTTCCCTGGAAGCTGAGCAGCACCTGGGGCTTTTTGTCTCTCAAGTTTCATGGTGTCCAGCACAGACCTGCCCTTGGCCCTGGTGATTCCCACCCAGTCTATGCACTGCTGGGAGTAGCAGGATAAGTTCCTGCATGCCTTTGGCTGCACCAAGGCCACAGATGTGCCTGCACAGACCTCAGCATACCTCCTTTCACCACGCCCAGCTTTGGTGAAGCTTGCAGACACATGAAGGATATCATCATTACACTTTGTTTCCCAGTCAAAAAAGGTGCATTTCAGCTCCATATCCCACAGTCTCCCCCGCTTCACTCAATTGTTCTGCACCTCCAGAATGGGCCACAAACATCCCTTATTAGGTTGAAAGGAAGGCCCTAAGGAACTGCTCAAATTAGTCCTGGGAGGCCCTAAGGAACTGCTCAAATTAGTCCTGGCCAGTCTGAGAGGCTGTTCTTGATGTGCAGGCTTTAAGTCAAACTCCTTTTACCTGATACATGCCATAAATCTCCACTTAAACATGACTATGACAGTGTTATTTCAGTAATGCCAGTGGCCTGAACCTTCTGGTGGTTATTTTGAAGAAAATAATATCATGCTTTTATAAATGTATATATGTGTGTATATTATCTAATACGTCCACTTTTTCCCAGTGTTAAAAAGAGAAACTTTTGAAACTCAGCTCTAATGACATGGCTATGCGAGGCCCAAAAGACAGACCCTGAATTCATACGCTGATATTTGTATCTGTAACTACAGCCAGTTAGAAGTAACAACACATACACACACAATACCCTGCTGTTCTTTCATGTCACCAAAGGCTCCCAGTAACCTCATTTACCTCAACCTTTATTTTACTACTCCCCTCATCCATCCTTTATATCCACATGTGATCTGACATCACACTATTCAGTGCCTCCACTTCCCCTCTGCAATGTTGTAGTGTCCAGAGCAATCATTAGAGACCTTTGAGCTGTTGAGCAAACAAAAGGAAGTCCAATGCAAAAGGCTTTCTTATGCCTGTACTCTTCAGTGGGTTTCCCTTAGCTCCAGAAAGTAAGCTTGCTTTCAGTAGTACAGATATCCCTGGCAAAGCTCCGTTTTCTGTGCTTTGCTGAACTCCTGAACACAGATGTCCCATTTGTGTTTCATTAGTACATCAGCCTCTCTGAGGCTTTCGACCTCTGCACTAGGCAATAATTACCTGGCGCAGGCCCATTCCCTCGCCAGCTGGCCTGGGAGCTGCTCTGCTCAGACCAGGGCTCTCTCTGCTGTCAGCCCTTTCCAGTCAACTGGACAGCTCAATCAGCAGAAAATATCAAATATGGTTGTTGTTTAAGCTCAGCCAGCGTTATTTCTACTTGATCTGACAATGCCTCTCCAAAGGAAGATTATGCTTTCCAAGGTCTAGCCATGAGACAAGAGAGTTACGATGTCTGGCAGAGTTTGATGAGTTTGAAGCTCTTTTGCCAGCAGTTTGGGCTTCTCGTGTCCTTCCCTTCTTGCAAGCGGTGTTGTAGATGCCTCCCTCTCCCAGGCCCAATGACTAATTATTTGTACAAAGTGGAACAGCTCCGAGGAGAGCAAGAGAGGGCGGCTGAGCCTGCCTTTAGTCTGGGGCTGAGAGTACTTGCCTGGGATGTAAATAGGCAGTTTGCCTCTGTTCCAAGTTTTTGTCCCCTCCCACATGTGTATTCAGGGTGATGGGCATAATTTTGCTTTTTCCAGGGAGTTTCAGACTTGCCTCATCACAGAAATTAAAGTTTTGGAGTTGCTCCCAAGCTATCCTTGCCTGCTGCACCAGAAACTACACACCACAGTAAAGGGAAACCCTGAGCCCAAACCAGAGCATTGCTGGCCTCTGTCTCGTGCTTATGGCACAGCAGCCCTCACTTTAAGGGTTCTGCTACATGTACCCAGAGAACTTGGGTAGAACTTGAGAACTGTAGGAGTTAGGATTAAGGATCATTTTTTATTCAAGAGTCATTATATTTTCTGCAACAGGATAGCGTAGATGAAATGATGGAGTAGGTGACACAGAGTCACAGACAAATCTACATTCCCGAGATATGTTCCCAGGACAGTTTAGAGAATATGAAACTGAGAAGCATCCAAAACCAGAATGAGAACCATGGCTGAAAGGGGAAAAGATAAACAAGGGAAAATGCAGTGTGGCTGACTGGAAACTCTGTTCAAAGGGTACAGTCAGGCACATCTTTTATTCAGTTGGAAGGAATAACAAGGCATGGTACTTCCTGACTTGCATGATAGCAGCACTGCAGGAAGAGTTTCTGGATGAGTTGAAAAGTTCTGGGGAATTCCTACTTCTTGTTTCACTCAGCAAATCCACTGCCATCCATAGAAGCAAAGGAAGCTTTCATGGATTCAAAGATAACTGCTAAAAGAAGGCAAAAAATATAGTTCATGGTGGTGGTCCAACAGGAGAGAAGTATTGGAGGCCAGGTGGTCAGGTGACTTCTGCTGAGGGTTCTGCTGTGTTCAGTAGGTAATGCCACAGACTTTAAAGAAGATTTTACTTCAGGTAAAGGAGCAGGAACTATCACCTTGCTCAGTGACTGCTGTGGGCTCTAAATTTTAATATTAAAAAAGATGGAAGCATTCTGAAACAAAAAGTGAATCCTTTATTTACAGGAATATGTGGTGTTTATGCGTTTATTCTCAAAAGCAGGAAGGTAGAAATAAGCCAGAGGAAAAAGAGAGTACAGTGAGTGATGGATAACATGATCTAGTCAAACTAATTGAAAAATGGTAGGGTGAGATTTATAATTGAAATACCGATATTGATGAGTTCAATCTGTACAGGATAAGAACAACAGTAATATTTAGCAATGATGCAGCACTTTTCATCTTTAGAGCTCATTAACTAATTAATCTTCACAACACCCCTGAGAGGCAGGTAAGTATTATTATTATTAGACCATAAGAAAGATAAATCCATAACAGAAGCAGAGGAAGGTGGAATTAAGAGCTGGAAGTGACTTTGTAAGGGGGAGGAGGGTTAAAAATAACTCCCTTGTTCAGTCATGGCAAGTGGCAATTCCATTACCAGAGGATGGTGGCCTGGCACAGGAAATATTCATATAGGAGATCCATCCTTTATTCCACACCAGAGTAAAAGGCACAAAAGATGAGGCAGGAACTCAACCAGTGAAGTAAAATTCATAAAAAGTAAGGTGAGTTAGAAGGCAGCAGAATGAGTTAATGCAAGCCAAGAATGGCAAAGGGCAGCAAGAGTCTGAAACCTTGAAACCTAACACCAAAGCAGTGGTTTGTCATGATGGAACTGAGCTATTGGACTGAATTTGAGTAGGAAAAATAATAACAAGGACTATGTTTGTAGACGCTGAAGAATTAGCAAAGGCCTTGTTGATAAAGCTAGTGATAAAACACAGGAACTTGGCGATGCTGAATGGCAGGCTGGCAGCAGGCTCCGATTACAGAAATCCCACATATTAAAATGAGATAATTCTTGACATTTAATTCTCTTATTCTCTCCTCTTCTGTGTGAGAGAAAACAAAAATATTGAAGGGAAAAAAATAGGAAGCAGGCATAACAGTAATCTCCCAAAGAAGGCAGGAGGAGCTTGTGTGAGCAAGATTGGAAGAGCCCTGGATCAAATTGTTTGAGATTTGTCTTGATTTTTGTGTCTTGCACTGAGGGTCTTGTATTTTAGACATCAGGGCATGCACAGATTCAGTTGGAAACAAAAAAAAAATGTGCAATGCATAGAAATTTTGTGTGAGATGTGCCCAATTTTGGCAGTTAAAAAAAAAAAAGAAAAGAAAAAAAATCACAAAATTTTTTGGCCAATTTGAAGACGTTGTCCCTATTATTTCTCTTCATTTTCCTGTCAGTAACCTGGATATAGATCCAAATCTAACTTGAAGTTTAACTTGATGTGTTACTATGGTGTTCTTTTGTGCCTACAAATTACCAGTCATGTTATTTTAAAACACGGAGATTCTCAAACTTACAAATGGATATTTGCTGAGGCCAGGATTTCTGTTATGAACAAACCAGAGTGCTTAAATACTGAGAAATGACCATAAGGATAAGAGGAAAGCTAATGAGATAATAGCAGCTCTCTACAAAGCTTGGCAGTGTTTAGTCTGTAGGTCAAAACAAACTGTGTGATTCCTTAAGATTTTCCACCAAAGCAGGAAAACATAGGGCTGTGATGAGGAATGCCACAATTACTTATGGAGATAGGGAAGGAGAGACCTGGGAGACTGCAGGTTATACTTCACATAGGCATCAGGACTGGATTTTTCCACATCCTTTTTATACATTTCCCATTTTAAACCTAGCTCAAGCCTTATTTTTTTTTATGATAATGTGTTTAACAAAAAAGGGGGGGGAAATGCACTTTTTTCTTCAGAAAAAATCTTATACATATTTAATTGACGTGCAAAACTTATTTCTTGTCACTCTACTTCATGCACACAGGGTTCATGTAAGAATTTGTAAGAAAGCAAACCTTTCCCTGGGATGCAACCCAAAGCAAAAGACCTGGTTTGGACCAAAGGCACATGTGGCCTTGCAGCTGCCTGCTGGTAAAAGGACCCCCAGCTATTTTTTCCTTTAGTTCTTAGAATTTATTTCTTGCACTCCTTTAGCTTTTCCTATTTTTTTGAAAGAAAAATTGAGATACTGTTTTGTTTTGAAGTGACAGGGGAGGAAGTTCCTCCCCTTCCCCCACCCCATACACAAGAAGAATCACAGTTGGGGCCAATAATTAGATGCCCCCATGAAGGCTGGAGCCCTTTGCACCTTAAAGGTGCCACCAGGATGCCCACAGTGTTTTTTCAACACATGAAAACATGTTTTTTCATGGCTGCGTCAGAGATGTTACAAACCTTGACACATGACTTATGCAGCAATACCACAACTTCACAAGAAGTTTGGTCATCCAGAGTGAGAAGCAGCATTCCTGCCCTCGAAACTGTGCTGTTTTAAAGGTTCATGGAACTCTCACCACTGTCTGCTTCTCCCGGGGTGGGGGCGGGGAGGAGAGTGTCATTGTTCCACCCTTGTTTCTTTGAAAGATAAAAAATGCTTAAAAGAACGTTTGTATTTTTCCTTGCAAGAGCCAAACTTTGGAAGTGAATCCATCATGAGGGCCGCTTTGGCACCCTCACTACAGGGCTGATCCCGGCAGTGGGCACAGTTGTATCCTCGCTGTGCCATGACACCTGCAGAGCAGCTGGAATAGGTTACTGCTACAGCAAGGAGCTGTACAGCAGCAACACTCGCAGAATATGTAATTTCCACAAAGCACGCTTTTAAAGGAGGGAGAAAAAAGGGAAAATACCCTATCATATGTGCATTGTCCCTGTGTGGGACATGGTTTGTTCATTCCTGAACCAAGCATGGGAAATAAATCTTGCTGCCTTATTCTAAACTTTCCATGTTTCTTACTCATTATGAAAAAAACTTTTCACTTAATAAGCTCTTTTGCCCTGCATCAGAAATCGCTCTTTCTCCTAAAGAGGGAGGAGTGGAGGGAATCATTTTCTGTGCTTTTTATTGAGTAAGCCACATGTTGAAAGATCAGAATAATCTTAGGAGGAAAAAAAAAAACAAACCAGGACATGAATTTCAGAGCATGTGCTTTTGTGTTATTCAATATGACTGATAGAGAAGGATAAGGTTGAAGTTCAAGGCAAGTATGGAAAGTAATTTCTCTCTGCACAGTCACAAATAAAATGAGTCACAGCTCTATAAGATTAAATTAATTAAAGATGGATCTTGTGCTTGATGCTAGTTTGATAGAACCAGAGTTTGTAGTGGTTGTATCATGAACATAAGTGGATATCTCTAGTGGCTAGCTAGTATTTTCTTTATACTCGTGAGTGTTTACTATGGCACACAAATGCTAACCGGTTTTATCACACAGTCATTATCATATCTTCTTCCCTTTCTCTCTACTCTTCAGGTGTTGCTGCTACAAAATGACTTCATATCAATTAGGAATTCCATTTCCTTCAAGGGGCTACTGAAGGAACAGCCACCTGTAATGCATGCTGTTAGACTTCAGCTGCTCTCTTTCCTTACAACAAGATCAGTGTTTTTAAAATCCATGTTCAAAATTGCAAGCATTAAAGGAATATTTTTCATATCAAAAAAAAAAAAAGGAAAAAAAATTACGCAGTCTCTGGAAAATTTAGTTCTTAGGTCACTCAATACATGTTGTAAGAAAAACCTAAAGTGACGTCAAAAAATAAAAAGTTAAAAATAGATCAGGCTTTCAATTCAGTGTAAAAATGAAACAATAGCAATGAAGTACCACGAAGTTTCTGTGTTGCTGTTGAAAGCAGAGGCATTTCATTAAGCAGAGTGTAAAGATGACAGCTGCTTATCTAGGGGACAGTGATAAGAAACCAAACCCAAACAAACAAGTTTCAAACCACTTTTAGACCTCTAGTTTCTGTGTAATTTCATGGAAAAAACAGATTTTTTTTTTTCTTCACATACATAAAAAATCCATTTGAGGACAAGCATTCCAACTGTACCTTAGCACCAGTTCCTAAGTAACATTAAGGGGATCTGGCATTTGGAAGGTTAATTTTCTTATCAAAACTATACAAAATCCTAATTTTGCAGAGTAGCAATTTGGAAAAAAAAATCAGCAATGGGAAAATGTTGGTTATGCAGCACTAGACATTCAGTACTCAGGGGATCAATTATAAAAACACTCATTCAGCTATTTCTATTCAAATGAACACCTGAAGAGGAGGTCTCAATGGTTTTAAAAGTGTGTGGATATTAGTGGATAAATGTTAGTCCAATAAAAGAGATCATCATCTGCTATTTGTGTGCATTTAAGTTGACACTAAAAAGATCTTTGTGGAATATTGCTGCTTCTTTTTCTTTTTGTGTGTGTGCATCTTTTATCTCATATTCCCTTAACACTTTGTGAACTGAAGAAAATAGACCAAATGAGCTGTTCTTTAAGATTAAAGGGATAGCATTTAGTTGAACACACCTGAATGTGGAAGGAGTCTATTTTCCTCACACTTATGAATATGTAATGATGTGCTTGGAGGCACAGTCACGAACCCCTAATAAGAATGCACGAGTCTGTGTTTGAAAACAGACATTTGCATTTGCCCTCTGGTCACAGTACATGGGTCATTCTTATTCAAAAATTTATTTGCTTTATTTTTCTATTCCCCCTCCCTTTCCTGCCCACCTCAAAATATTTTCTCATTTCTAGGTTTTGTTTAGAGAAAAATTAAAAAGGGAGGACTAAATCCCTCCAGAATGGTCAGGATTCAATTAGAGCGAGCTTACTCAGTGATACATACACTTATTTGTGCAAGTGAAAAACTCCATTGTCTGCTTTGAGGAAGGAGTATTTTTCAGTCTCACATTTGCTTTAGCAAAAGATTTTGGCAGAATTTGAGAATAAACAAAAACAAAAATCCCACATAAGTGTGTAACACAACATTTTAAAAAGTGAAAATTTGGAATAAGGTAATAGAAATAAAGTGATCTAGAGAAGGGATCTATTTCATAAATTGTATAAATACCTCAGGAAAGCTACCACCAAGAAAGAAACAACAAAGCATCATAAATGTTAATACAGGGAGCAATACGTGTCATGCACCAGACTACCAGTGTTGAAGGCATGGTATCTAGGTGGGGAAGAACAGGCAGTGGAGATTGGTACTTAATGAGAATATTGCATTTCTCTTAAAATTTCGTTTAAAAAGCTATCAAGGAGCTACTCCAAAATACACTCAGAATTGTTGTGGGTTTTTTGCTGCTTTCTAAACAATATAGTAGTTTCAAATTAGGCACCAAAGAAGAGTTTTCTAAGAGTTTTTAATTCCCTTTCTTCAGTTCTTACTCACTCCCTCTTTTTTTCTTCAAAGAAGAGCAGAAGGAAAAGAAGGAAAAATAATTAAAAAAGAGAGAGTAAACTTGCAGCATTTTATTCATTATCTGAATAAAAATGATGGAAGAATCAGGCCTGTTCACTCAAAAACAAAAAAGCAAAAGAAATAAACAAACAAAAAATCACAAAGAAGTCCAAGCAAATTCATTTGCAGAGAACGGAATTACTGAGCTACTGCAAATCACAGTAAACAATTTCAGCTGCTGGCTATATTAAAGATTTCATCATCACTTTGCTAAGGGTCAGAGAAGTTAAATATCCATCCTAAAGCAGGGAAGCATTTCAAAACATTCGGAATAAAAGTTGTAAGTCTAATTTGTAGAGGTGTTTGAGCTCGTTGCTGCTGAGGCAGCTCCTGGTGGGGTGTCGGGGGCAGAGATGCCCTCCCACCGTAGGTGTGCAGGTACCCCTCAGGGCATACGGCAGCACACGTGCGCACACAGACACTCACACAGAGCCGGAGCCGATCACACTTCCCTACACATTTTCTAGATTTTACATTCCTACCACAAGTGTGACTTTGGTAAGAAAAAAGAGCCTATTGTGACTGCAGCCGCCGCTGCCGAGCAGCCCATTATTTGAGATCTAACAGTGACACCTGCAGTTGAGCCCCACACACTGACACAAACATTTCCCTTAGAGAAACAGAGCCCGGTTTTGAACCGTACACATCTCCTGCTTAATTATCCTTGTGTACCTTAAATTTGCCTCTCCCACTGGCAGCACAATCAGCTTCCACACCAGCATGAATCAGCTTTTCCTCTTCGAAAGCAAGCAGCCTTCCATAAAGTATATAAATAGCCCACAAAATCTTCCTTGAGCTGCTTGGTGGGAGTAGAGCTGCCCATGCAGAGACACACACAGATCTCTCCTCCACAAACAGGTGTTTCAGAAGAACCACCTGCATGTCTGAAAGGCTCATCTCCGTGTTTCAAAGATTTAATCACTTTTCTGCTAATTGCAATATAAAGCATTACATTCGGTATGAATAAAGACCAGATGACCTGGAGATTTGGATGAATCCCCTTTTGTCGTCACTGCTCCCTCCTTGGTTTTGGTTACCAGCTGGTGAGCATTTGTAATGTGGTCATTCTGTCTCTCTTCACTCCCAGACAATCCAGGAGTTTTCACAGTTTCACCATTATTTAAAGCACTTTGTTTTGTTCTGTTTGTTCAGAAGTTCAATGTTTGTTCAGAAGTACAATGCAGTACTTCAATTGCTGCTCTGAAGGCTACTTTTAGAGGCCTGACTCTCCAATTATAACAAATCATATGTAAATGTCTGTATTTCATTTTTTCCTTTTCACTATTCTCACAATTTACTGCTTCTTCAGCTTCCTTCAATATACTATAAAACAAGCTCCTCTTTGTTTCTTAAAAGCAGAAACTACAACTATGTCTCCTTTGCTGTAAGATGATTTTTTATATCACCGAATCTTTTGACCCACTACAACAGTTTCTAACCAAGATCAGTTCTGGTATTTCATACAAGCACAGTATGAATTTGTTTTTAATTTACAACTTTTGGAGATACTTCTTTTGTCATGTAAGCTTTTAGACCTCAGATATAAACATGTGTTCACTTAAAAAAAAATATTTCTTTATAACTTTTGTCAATATTCTGCTGATTGCTAGTTCAGTACCAGATGTGCTATGCTTAATGGTGCATATACAAGAAGCATTCCCTAATCCCTAAATGAACTTCTTATCTCTAAATATATACAGGATAAGCTATCTAAACTCAATTTAGCAACTATGCTATTAAATCTACCAGAACCAAAGAGTGAAAGAATATTGTTAAAGCCAAGTGCCTGTTAGCAAAAAACCAAAGAATCCTCCTGAAACAAAACATGGCTAACTATAGATCAAAATCAATCAGACATAGATTAATTTCTCCTATCAGGGCATCTTGAACCCCCACATCTTCATTTCACAAGTGCATACACCCAGTTTTAAATGCCTCTCATTTTGTTAGCACCACACTCTGTCAGTCACAATTCACTGCAGAAAAATGAGTTGTCATCAGATCAGACTTTTTAACTGCATATGAATACAGATGGATCCATTATGGGATTTAAGAGAAGTGCACAAAGGAAAAAAAAAAAAATGGTGTCATCTGCTGGTTGGATTACAGCACCTGGATTACAGATTGTGGTTCCTGCTGCATCATCGATTCCCTCTGTGACCCTGGGACAGGCTGATACGGCACCTAGATACCTTGATTGATGAAACTACAGTATTTCCACCTTCATTCACAGCCAGACACTCAGCCTTGCCCATCAACTCCTCAGCAATAACCCCTCCTGCCCCCAGGCTTGTGCAGAGGGGTAGGGGATGCTTGGGACAAAAGGGAAGAATGCCCATTTATATTTCTGATGTCCCTGACACCCCTGATTTAATAATTTCCGGATCCAAAAAAATCTGGACACACCTATTTTATTCCACACAAGGGTTTCTTAAAATAGTTCGCTATCTGTGAAGACAACAAAAGCAAGAAGGTACACAGGAAACAAGAAGGGGCAAGTTACACTCAGGCCCACAAAAGAGATGACTCCTGATGTTTTCTGCCTATTCAATGTTATGTGCTATGGTGGATAACTCCACCACAGTCCAGAGGGTTCTCTTCTACTTTCCTTGCCCTCCCTTATCCCCTCTTATTTCTCCTTCCTTCACCATGAAGAGTGCCCAGTACCAGTGTATAAAAGGGACCTTAAAAATCCACTTTTTCAACTTTTGGGACTGAAAAGGAGGACAAGAACTTTTAGGTTTGCAGAGTTTGGCCTAAAATATAACAAAATGCTAAGCAAAACAGTTGACTGTCTTCTCAGAAAAGTTGCACCTGGAAGGACAGAATCACATGTCAGTACAAGAGGAGAGTTCTGGTTTGGAACCAGAGAAATGGATGGAAAGTTGTCACAGAGGTGCACATTCAAGACGCATTTTGTGGCATCTGCCTGTTTTCCTCCACTTTTGCTCATGTTATTGTCTTATTACCTTGGGAGAAGTGTTACAAAATCACCCCATTTAAAAAAAATTTTAAAAAAAAGAAAGCAAGAAAGAAAAGAGATGAAAAAAAAAACAGGGGAAAAAACCAAGGAAAAATATAATTTTAAAAGAAAAGGCTATGCATATGCAAAGTTGATTCAAATGCTTTCAGATTGCACCATAGAAAAGCTGTGGCCTAGTTTTGGAAATACATATTTCACTTTATTTTGCACACAGCTGGGTTTATATTGGCACTCACACTAATATGCAAAATGCAGTATCTTATATTCATGAATGACTCTTTATAAAATGCCAGGAGGGCACCTGCTTTCTTTTCTTTAAGTCTATATCATGACAAAGAAGCAGCCTGTATTAATGGCCAGCTTCCAGCTCTGACCACAGCCTGGAGGGATTTATGCCAGCTGTACACAGGTTTGGAAGTAAACAACATGCCCCGGTCAAAAGGAGTTTCTTACACTCCACAGAAAGAGACTGCTAATGAGATGCAACGGACTGAAGGAGGGAGCACACGGCAGCACTGACTGCAGGGAGCTCTCACAAACAAGTCTAGGAGCTCTCAGATGCGCCGCATCCTGGTCCTCTCCACGGTTTAAGTCCAGTATCTTATCTACATCATCCAGCCCTTGCAGCATTGCTGCAGACACAGTAGCCAAACACCTTCCCATTCTGGTGGTTCTCAAGGCTCAGGCTCAGTAGGTGCCAGAGCATTCAGCAAACTAATAAAGCACACCCTGGCCAGTAGTGGGTGTTGGCATTTCTTTCTTTTCAAATAGATGTATCATGTCTCAGTGGTTTACAAGGAAGCCTATTGAAAATACTCCTCATCTTAAGAAGTTGCTTTGTCTACCATTCAAATTTGACAGGATCTGTGTGCTTTGAACTTCAGATCATGATGCAAAACTCATCTCTCAGGATTTTTCCCCCCAAATCAGAAAAACATACCTGAGACACCTTGATAGAGATTTTTATTTAATGTACAGTTGATTAAACATGTACTTAAGAAAATAAGTGTTTCTAAATGAGATGTGGGCAACAAACATTAGATAAATTTCATGGACATTTGTGCAGATAATTAGAATTCAAATAGCAATTTTGAAAATTAGACTGATGTATACTCATTATACGCTCATGTTAAAAAAAAAGGTTAGATATTTAACTCTAGCTTACAAACTGGAGTTGGTCAAAAAGATATTCAAATCTTTATTCCTTTTACTATACTCTGCAAGATTATTCCTACCATGTGCTTTCTGGGTCTGATTTGGATTAATTCTTTTTCCTGACTAAACAAAGGCCACCACAATAATGTTGGTGTGCACTTCTGAGCTAAGCAAGACATCTAAGGTCAATTCAGTCTAAGTTTGCACGGGATGTTATTGACCTAATAGCTTTCCATCATTACTGCACTGCACTTGATATACTGTTTGATTGCCAGACTAGAAATGGCTGTGTTTCACAGGGTATGAACTGATGTATTTTCCCAAGTGTAAAAAGAAACTGAAAAGTAACAAGAAACACAATGCAGTTATAATAAAACAAGCATGTGTATATTACATCAAATTCCCTAACCAAACCTTCAAGAAAATTATATGAAGATAGAACTGTATCTGTGATCAGTTCTTCAAGAAGTAATAGTCTTTCTTCCACTTCCCAGCTCCAGATTTAAGCTATGTCCCTATTCCTGCATCAGGAATAGGCAGAACCAGAAAGCAAGGGATTCACTGACTAGAGAACAAAATTTGTTAAATTGAGCTGTGTTCACACATTTACCTTTGTCTCCCAAGGCCCTGCAGCAGCCTACAAAACACTTGTCGCCAAATGCTTTGCCATTTTCAGGAAGTATCAGAACAACTGGAGGTGTTTATTCCTGGACCAGTACACTGCATACAAAGTATGAATCTTCCTGCAGAAGCTAATTTGTAACTGCTTGGAGATCTCCCTCTGCAGTCTGCACTGCAAGGTGCAAGTTTAGCAGCACAGCATCTGCAACAATCTCTTCAGAAACACAGCAGCAGGGTTAGGACGCTGTTCACTTGTTCTTATTGATGCAGAAAGCAAAAATTTATTGATGAATTAAGTTATCACTGAATTAATTAGCAGCATTAACTAGTCTTCTAGTAGCAAGAAGAATCAAACCAGAGCCTACAAATCTGACACATCCCAAAAGGATATTTCATGCACTACAGAACTATGAGAAATAAAGCCACCCTGCTCAAGACAAGAGCAGTGTCCTGTGTGAAGGTAACGCTCTCACGTGATGTACCATTTTGTACATACACTCTTTCCACATACTGTAAACTGCAAGTCAGATTTCTGCATCTTTCAAACTAGCAGCAAAACTAGTGCTTTCTGTATTCAGGTGACAAGGTAGTTCCAATAAAGCTCTAATGAGAAACAAACTCATTTCAAGTACTAAGCTTAAGGTCCTCTGAGATGTATCTCCATTTTTGTTTATTTCCTCGTCCCTCTTTCATATTCCTGCTAGTCCCATTCTTGATACGTAATGTTTTTAAAGGATTGAATAGCATCTTCTTGGATGCAGATAAGCAAGTCATGAAGAGACATGTTTTACACGCCTTAAGAGATATTAGGTAAAAACAGGAAATATTAAACACAGAGAACTACAGTTTTGAGTCATGACTTTTTTTTAATTACTATTTAAATCTTTCACTGGGCTAGTTGCACAAGGCAGATAATTGCTCTTGCAAAGACTAGGAACAATTTAGTATTGTAGAAAAGCTCTAGTCATTGTCAGAATACAAACCGCAATTAAAGTGCTGTATCAGTCTTTCCCTGTGTGAAAGTCTGGTTGTTGTTTGCATTTATCTGGGAGAATCTGATTTAACCCTAGCAATTGCAAAGGGGAGTCAGGCAGCCAGTCTTCCACCCCTTAGCTCCACTGCTGAATTAGCAGGCGACCTTGCACAAAACAACTACTTTGTATCTTCATTTACCCATCTAAACCACACCTATTGGATTTATTTAGCTCACAGGGGCATCAACAGGCTTAATTAATGTTTGCAAAAAGCTTTGAGATCATCAGATGAAAGGTCCGAAATATTTTAAAGTCAATGAGAAAAAAATGGATAGGTGCCAAGAGAGTCAATTGGACAAACGGCGTCTCCTATCAGTATTGTCCATATTTCAGTTTCTAGTTTATCAGTGGAATATACACGGCTGTTTAAATAAAGTCTCACGCGTGTTCCACTGTGTACCGAACCAGCCACCACAGTTTGTAGATCTGAAAACAGTTAGAAAGCTGTAAAAGAACACTTGGGAAGATATATATTATATTTCAACTCCAGCACCCCCGTCCTTTCTCCAGAGTGTTTCTATACACTATATAAAAACTCCCAGAGGCAGTTAGCAGCACATAGATGGAGTTTAATATTTTTATATACTGTAATTTTTTGCTCAATGGACAACTGAGAAGTTCCCTTGACTGTTTTATGAAGAAGAGCTTGAATTTAACATCTGCAGGCATATAACCAGTTCTTAAATAAATAAGAAACTCCCCTTTCCCCAAGGATCCTAATGCTAAAGCATCTAGGTCACTGCTATTAACCTCTTCCCTAAGGATTTAGAAATAAATCCAAGATCCCAAGTAAACTCTATTCCTCAGCTGACTGCATCCCCATCAGACAACACTGTTTCCATAATTTTTCTCCTAACCCAGTAATATGTAGTTTTAGCTTAGAATTGCTCACAGAAGAGATCTAAGATATTGCAGCACTGTCCTATTCCAGGCAGGACCAGGCCAGCTGAAGATGGACTTGTTCAGTTCATGGCATACCCCCTCCCACCCACCCCAAAGTCAAGCCCGTCTTTTGTGTTCATAGGTTTTAATTGCAACCTGTCTCCCAGAAATGAAGGTTTTAAACATGCTTATGTGGGAAGGGCAAGTGCTGTGTTAACATCTCCTACAAAAATAAACATAAAAGAGGCCAAGCTTTGGATACTTTGTGGTGATTCTTACAGAGAGAGGCTAGGATAGTGAGATAAAAGATGTGGATAGCAAGGAAAGCATTATTACCAATTGTTCAGCATAGCACGCATTAACATAATTCCCCACTAGGTTTAGTTTTTGGAGCCTCAGTTCAGTCCCCCAGGTAGACTAAAGTAGGAGGAGTTATTTCAAAATACCAGGACTACTTAGAAGAGTGCTGGAAGCAAACAACAAAAAATTGGAAGGTGTTCAGAAGATCTGAGGGAAAATGGGAGCACCACAGGGCACATCTTATTTGCTAGTATAGGAGTACTGATACTTGTTTCTGGATTACGTTATCCAGCCTAACGCTAGTTTTCAAAATTAAAGTGGCGTCCCTGTGTTACTTCCAGATTTTCTTCCGTGGTGTTGCACAGGCTGACACTCAAAAGGTGGTGAATTTGAAGTTCCACTCTTAGCTTAGGCTAATGTCTATATAAACCAAGGTAGTGCTGCTGTGCAGTGGTGGAGCAAAGCAATGCCTTCTGCTGCTCTGACATACTACATAAGAAAACATGTGGGTTTCGGTTTTCTTTCTCTTCTTTTTAATCAACAGAAAAATAGAAATGGTAGGCTCTTTTTGTATTTCCTATGTAAACTGCACTTCAAAATCAAGCTGGCCTTAAAAAAAATAAAACCTTTTGCAATTACCGTTGTGAAGAACCTAAATGCAAACCGTGAACAGACTCACACAATAATGTCTTCTCCAATTTTCAGACACATACTTCCATATGAAAGCAGCTAGAGCTTGGACAACTAGAAAAATCCGTAAGTTGAACATGAGAATCCAGTCTTCCAAAGACATCCTCAACACCTTCACTGGTTTGGTTTACAATGTGAAATAGACCACAGATCTACATCTGTAAGGAAAGGATTAGTAACATTTAGAGTATGTGCCTTAAACACTCGCTTGGTGGTGAAAGTTACTGCAGAAAGCACTGACTTTTGTGGGGAAACTTGTTGCAGAAGCAAAGAAGCAAGTTTCAGTTTTGGCCTTGCAGAGGCAGGAACAAACCTGACACTTTTTGCAGCAACCTTCCACTGTGTTGTGTCACAGGACAAGTGGAAAACTGCACAAGTGGCATCACAAACACAAACATAAGGACACTTGACTTTGGGGGTATTTGCCTTGTATGACCCCCAGAGCTGACCCTCAGAGCAGACCCCTGACGACCACCAAACCAGGACCAGAACATATGCAATGATGAGACCCCGCCCTACCTTCACCTCGTGCTAACGAGGGAAAGTAGAAAAGTGACCCAGGGAACGAACCAGGCTGGACCCGCCACCACAAAGGGGACCCAGGCACTGAAGGACCAACGGGACACTGCTGGATCCATGGAGGGGACTATTTCCTGCTTGCTCTCTCTCACCTTCTCTTTTCCCTACATGCTTATCATTACAAATGAAGTCAGTATTGTCAAGCCAATATTTGGTCTCATTTGATTTAACATCAAATCATAGCAACATCTTTAGTTTGTGTTGTCAGAAGCTGAAAAAGGGAGTAGCTAAAATTTATTTTCAGATAAATTATACTCAATATGCATCACACCAATGTATCAGTGAGCTAGAAAGCCTGCAGACCACATACAAGCAAACAGAAAGAAGAGGACAGGATTAAGCAGCTGATTATCAGAATGGCAAAGAGACACCTGTCTTTTTCCTGGGGAAAAACTATCAAATGTGGGTCTGCATGTTTATATTAAAATACTTTTTCTAAAAAAGGCAAAATAGGATGCAGTGTCTTCAAATAAGAACAGCACCCAGTCACCCAATTTAGTTGTTTTCCTCTATTGGAAGACTGTTCTAATAGCATGCACAGGAACCTTTCCTCCTTCATGTTCCTTAGAACTAATTTACAGCAGTATATAAAGATGATATATCTGTTACAAAACAAAGATAGGAAAACTAGCATGAGTTTCAAGTAGTGTGTGATTCATGCCTACAGGAGAATCAACTGGAATGAAGTATCTAGTATATGAAAATTCCCAGATTTTTCCCAGAAAATTCTCAAATCCTAACAGTGAGTCTTTGTGAAACGTCTGATAACCAGTAATCTCATTTCTTATATAAAAAGGTTGAAGCAAGGAGTCACCAGCCCTGCCAAGGTCACAGATACACAAGTCAGGATCAGAATGTGGGTTTGGCTTTGCTGTGAGACAGCCTTTCAAACAAACTGCTTCAAAGTACCATAGTGATGAGTTATTGTTGGGATTTGTGTGTTTGCTGACACATTATATAATACTTCTTATAGAGACACATAAAAATTGTTTCACCTTTAAAATAATATGCAGATGTCCCTTTTAATTTTGAAGGAAATAAACCAGTAGAATTATTTCATACCAGGAAGCATCAAAATGAAGTGTTAACAGCTGAAGAACACACTGATGACACTTGATGTTGATGGAATGCACAAGAGTGGACAATTCATTCCCACAATTCTTTGAAAGTTTTTGATGTTGTCAGGTAAGGCATGTTTCATTCAGTTTGACATGTAACAGTGGGTGCTGAAAATAAAAGTTAGTGATACTGGAACACATTTCTCTATTTTAAACAAACCTAGAAGCCTACTTCCCTAAAGAACGCTCAGATTACCCTTGAAAATCCAACAGGCCAGAAAGGAAGTCAACACACTACAGTGATTGCAACAACTCAAAGTGTGACTTCCATGCATTTTTAAAAATACAGCTTATAGTAAATCAAATATAAAAGCATTCTTTAAACATTAAAAAAAAAAAAGTCCTAATGGTGCTTGATCAAACTTGCATTTTGACTTTATCTGCAAAGACAGAACATCTGGTGTGCTTCTGGCTAGACAGCTCCTATTCAGAGCAACCACTGCTGGTGTTATCAACCAGTTCCTACACCTTCAGAACAAACATAAATGCAAGTGTGAGTTAGCTTATATCCCTACATTAAAAACAAACAAACAAACAAAAATTCTTCTTAGGTCAATTAATTTACAGACTTGAGATCTCCAAAATTAAGCCTGCATTTTCATGGAGCAAAATTTGCCCATTTTATTTAACTAGCCTAAGTCAAGATGAAAAATTTTAAAAGTGGGAAAAATTCCTTGTGCCTACACCAACTACTAGAAAAATGCTACTAAATTAATTCAACAGATTGTATTCACAGCGATTACTATAAATACGATTTTCCCTATTGAAGTCAAAGGCTCATTGAACAAAAGCAGCTCTTTTCTTAGTGTTTTGTTGTTTGAGAAAGAATACATAAAGAATGAATTTATTAATTCATTAGTAAACTACTGAAAAAAAAAATTGCAAAATTACGTCCTGTGGGAAATATCCTAGAAAAAGTCTAAACAAGTATTTGTACAATTTGTCCACAGAAAATGATTTACCACCTCTTAAAATGCAATCAGACCAAAAAAATTGATCTTCTTCGCATAAATACATTCATAAGCAAAACATTGAGACTGCTTTTTAAGGCATTTTTCTTGATTCAGGTTGTGAGGATCTTTTTATCTCTCTACCTACAATGACTAGATGCTAGAATTAAAAAAAATACTTCCAGTTGAGATACTGCATTTAGTGATCAGAGTGATCAATAGTGAATAGAAAATCCACGCACTGTTCTGGGTGATGCTAAGACACAGTAGGAACAATCACTAGTAATTCTAATATACTGTGTGAGCAGATGGCTTAAACTATCAAACGTTTTATCAGTCTCACTGTTTTTTACATTGTAGAGGGATAAAATTTACAGAGGATAAACTGTGACTGAGACAGTGAATGCTTCCATCCATCATCCTGGGCTTCTCTTATTCCAACCAAGTGACTGAGTTGAATCAAGTTTATGGTATCTTGGCAGGAGATTCCTACAGAAGCTAATATCTGGATTGAGAACGTGTATAATTCATTTATTCCCCACAAAAGCAAAAAATGTTAATTTTAAGAATCTCCATTTCACTTCATTGAACCAGACCACAATGAAATATTTTAAAAGGCCTAGGAGATCATTCTCAAAAATTTCAGCCTTTATATCACTGCTGAAACTGTGTTTATTTTCAAGAGGACATCAAGTTTTTAAAAAATTGAGTGCTGATCCTAAATAAGAGAAATCTCACTTTAGGAGCACAAGCTCAAAATCTAATTGAAATCCTTGATCCAAGCTGCAGCTCCTCTCCCCACGCGCTGAACAGGCTTGGCACAGCGTCCAGGCATGGCCGGCTCTCTGCTGGGGGCAGCATTCTCGACTGTGAAGGCAGAGCATACCCTCTGTCACTCATGGTGAGCAGTCCTGTCCAACTGTCTCTTTTCGACAACTTTATCATCAATCTCTTTATTAACAGCTCCGCTGCAGACTGAGAACGCAAACAAGGACAGCGCGCATACCAGATTTCAGGAAGCACACAGCACGAGACACCGCTGAGGGCACAGGGCAGGGAATGCTGGAGCAGAAGACATAGCCCAACTCTTCCACATTGTTTTAAGAAGCATCATATTTATTATGTTTACTTAGAACCAAATTTCTATGTGGGGAGAGATGGGGAGAGGGGGGGTTGTTTCTCAAACATCAAGGATTGCCCACCTTGCCTCCACTGTTATTTTTATGCCATTTGAAGTGCCCGATCAATAAAGGGTACTTGACCCAATGTTCCATTCAACTTTAATAATTTTATCTGCTTTAGGTTAGCGTTTTACCCTAACTGAAGCAAGTGCCACAGAAATAACCTTAGATGAACTGAACACGTATGATGTGTAGACTTTAGGCATGTAAAAATTTACTTAAGTGACCTTATTCAGACAATTTACTCCTAAAAGTACAAACTGAAAATAGGAATGCTAGATCACAAATAGAGAGCAAAAAGGGCATTTGCACATCTAAATTGTCCAGTATCTGTATGGGCCACAGCGATCATGGGGCAGTTTAAATGCACTGGCTAGCTTTTTAAGTTAAATAAATTAATGCAGCTTTTCTCAGCTAATAAGCTGAGGCTTTTATCACCTTACATCAACAGAAATTTTCCTCTTTATCCTTTCCTATTACTTTCCTGGCTCTTATTTAGAGACAGTAATTTATTGCAAAACCAAATCTTAAAAATATCTACATATATCATAAAGTATTTTTTTCCCAACCATTACTATACCCTTAAATTTGACTTTTTAAAAATTCAGTAGACTCTATGAGGTAAAAATTTAATATAATATGTAGGATATTTGTCATTCTTAGTTTATTTTAAACATTGCACTAGAACAGAGATTGTAAAAATACTGAGGTAATTAAGATAACCTTGCTCCATAGAACCTGTGATCTTGGTTAATTCATTAAGTGTGGAAGGCAGAAAAAAAAGTTACCTAAAGACAGCATTCCAGAATTTAGTTAGAACAATAAAAATATACCTAAACTTTATTTTTAAAAAAATCCTTAAATATCGAAAACAGAGGTGGACTGTCAAGCAGTGGTTCACCATATTATCTTTTTCATAATAACACATGCCCTCTGAAGTGTCATATTAAAGTTTGCATTCTTTTGGTGACAGTATTAGCTGTTTGTAGATATTTCAAATGATTAGTTTGAACTTTGTAGATGTATCAAACTGCATCTGCCTCTACCAACAAAACCAAGATGGTTTGTTTCTATTGAACAGACACTTCTACTATGATTATTAAAGTAAACTAAAACCAGTTTATTACTGACATTTTTCCAGAATGAATATTAGATCTGTTAGAAAAGTGAACCTACCAAGTATTCAGCTAATACATGTGCATTCAGGCATTTCTGACTATATCACTGAGACCTGCATAAGTGATGAAATTTGGTAAGTATTGTTCAGCCACAATAATGGCAAAGAGCGATGAATCATAGTAATGGTACTTGACCAGTGTTCATAAACGTACATAAATGATGCCAGCATCACTACAACATGCAAAATACCTTTTGTAGAAATGCACACAACTTCCAAAAAATATCTCTTATGAGGATAAACATATTTTGCTTCCTCAGTAACTATCACAGTAGTTTTTTGTGCATTTAAGTATAGGTTCTGACTCAGAATCAATATCGTGTGTGTTCTTGTTATTCTGAATTACTTTTGGTTATTCTAGATGCTGAAGAACTGTTTCATCTTTTACTGTCGATAAAATTCATTCTCCCATAAGGTACATTTACTAACATTGATATTCATTACTACTCAGTTATCATATACTTGTAGCTACAAGTTTAAAAAATCCACGGTTTAAGAAAAACCCAAAACAAAACAAAAAAAAACCCCTAAAACTAAGAAACGCACTAAGAAGTGCATTTAATAAGAAATGGCATGCACACATACTACCTACAGAAAGGAAGCACAACTTTAGCTAGAGAACTCATCAACTCAAATGTCTGATTCCAATCAGTATGTCTAAAGCCATCTGTTAAACCATGGCTTATTAATGTTAATTATTTTGGCTACAACAGTAATTTTCATCTTCTTGTTTGCAGATCCTTATGAGTCAGTGAACTTAATTCAGGAGGTTGATGATGGGCAACTCAGAAAAACAAGCTATTGAAACCTATTGCCAGTAGACCAAAAAACATTGAACAGAAATTTGTGTATCTACTAGCAGATTTTTATTGGTCAGAGAAAATAAAAGACGAATTAAAGCCATAAATAATATCATCAGTTGTGATGAAAGGGAGATGGGGTGGGCAGGATATAACGATGATGAATCTGTTTTAAACAAGACAAGCAATTGCATGCTGTGGAAAATATATACAACAGAAAGGTTCATTGTTCTAGGCAGGGCAATTATAATATGAAGACCATAATCACCAGTGGTTTTAGCAGATAAAGAAATTTTATTCAAAAGGAGACTACTTATTAAAGTTACTCATATCAAGCATTTGGAGGATTGTGCTCATGCTAATACAAAGATCAATCAAGTGATGCACGGCTACTTGTAATTTTTACTTTTATTTCAGGACACGCTTAAACTACTTGACAAGAAGAGAAATAGTGCCATCTGCTGACAAAAAGAATAGGCACTTGCAAGAAAAGCCTAGCAAAACTCTTACAAGTCAGTATTTTTAAAAAATGAAGTTCAAACTTTTGCAGAAAATAGTGTACCCCCAAACTGTTCAGGCATGTGTTTCTTCTAGTTTCGTCCGCTTTCAACAATTTAGGATGGAGAGATGGAATGGATGCCCTTAAAATGTTTTGTGTGTTTTCAGCAACTCTGCCCCTGCCAAGACACTGCACAAGCTACAAACTTTCCCTTTAAAAGCTAGAACCCAACATCCTTCTGAGTGTTGCTTCCATCTCCTATAGCAAACATAAATGAATGTTTGCTAAAAAAGCATTATCTACTATATTTCCTCTAGGAAATGCTGTATTTTGCCTTAGCAGAAAACTTAAGAGCTAAGTAAGAATTAAGGAAGTAAAACAAATCCAGTCCATTCAGAAAAATCAGACAACCGTGGGATTGTGCTGTTTTTTATTGTGTTTTCAATGGAGAAATACATCATCTGTTTACAAAATAGCTCTTGAAAAATACAAGGAGTACAGATACTATAAAACAAAGCAAACTCCAGTCATGAGACACTACGTACATCATGCGAAAGCAACAGTCTGATCTCCAGGTTATGAAAACTAGAATTAAAAAGTCACTATACAGAAAGGTTCCAAGTTTCCAGCTTGGCAAAACTTGGGTGCAGTTACATGAAACGTTTAATAAAATGAAAAAGATTTTTTGATGTGTAAACAAAATGACAAGACTAAATTTGTGCCTGGCAATTTCATTCTAAACTCCATAGCTACACAAAATACACAGACAGCTTGTACACTTCAACTGTTAAGATATAACCTTCTTTGGGGGGTGGACGACAGCAGGCTGCACAGGGCAAGGAAAAGAGAAATATTGTATACTAGACATCTTAGACAAATGGCAAAAAAAAACCTTCAGTTACTGCACAGCCTAAGTAAAAGATAAGCTACACTCTGACTTTGGAGAATTAATTTAGAAGGATAAGGGGAAGAGTGTAAGTAATTTAACTTGTAACATGAAAGATGCATGTGTAATAGGATGGAGCACAATGGGAGAAGGGAGTTCGTAAAACATGCTAATCAAAGTATGGGAAGTATGATTTGACATCCCACATATTTCAGACTTAAGTAATAGTAACATGAAGTTTGTTATCTACATCTGGTATTAACTGCTGGTATCCCTCATGTTCCTCAAATACTGCTGTTCTTTGCCGTGAGAGCTTCAGTTCTTTCAAAAGAAAAAGTTGTTACTTTTTTGATAGGACTACAAGAACAAAAAATAGGAGTAAGAGAGCTTACTAGATGACAAGTGCTTACTAGAAATATGATTTTTAAAAATTTGGTGTTGTTCAGTATGTAAAACTACTTGTGATGAACTATCTAAAAATAAAAAGGTTAAAATTCTTAGGGAAAAATCTTTTTGCCTTTATTTAAAATTTGAAGCTTTTTAATGCATACGGGACCTTTATGGAGTGTACAAAAATCATATTTAGTGATTCAAAGGCCATCAAGACAGGTGGTGTATTTCACAGGCACACAATATTTACCTAAACACTTTAGTCATGGGACAAATTTTGAATTTGTGCCTAGAGGCCACAAGGAACCCAGGGAGGAACCCAAATGAGTATATGGCTTGCTTTTATTTTGTATAAATAACTATTGTCCTATATGGTGCATACTAACTGAAAAAATAATTAAAAAAAAAAAAAAAAAAAAAAAA
>WEIT01032195.1:212576-223644 GCA_013389985.1 Dryoscopus gambensis
AGTACATAAAAGTGCATTTAAGGGATTCTTATGCCAGTTTTACCTCAATTTTGAAACAATGCATCAAACGAATTCAATCAGAATGTCAAATATGGCTACAAATAGTGTTCATGTTTTTAAAGGCAGTAATCCTTCGAAATATTTAATGTAACTGTTGCTAACACATTAATTGTACTCCTGGCTTCACATACTAACCTGGACTTCCAATCAAGCGGCGACTTTAGTCCAGAAAGGGAAGTGCACAAAATATACCTAAATCCATTTGCGATTATGCTCTAGTCTTGCACCCTCCGTTCTCCTTTTTTTTCTAGCATTAGAAGACAACAGGTTGAGTTGGCAGATACTGTTTATGGACCCCTGAGGTGGTTTTTACCGGTTCAATCTCAATTTTATTGAATTCTTGATAACAGGAATAGGATTTGCAGGAAGAGCAGGGATATCTGAAAGGTCTGTACTGGGTGTTTTCTGAAAAGAAAAGAAGTTTGGTTGTATTTTAACTTTGTAAATATAAAAAGAAAAATATTGTAGCAATTGGCACTAACGTTCAAAACAAAGACTTTTAGAAGACTTTTTTGGAATATATGAAGATAATTACAGATTATAAATAGAGAAGCAGGTATTTCCTTTGCCTACACAGTCTTTACTAAAGAAAATTTGTACAAGAATCTTTGTGTGCTTTTCCTTTTTTGATAACTGCAAGAAATTAGCAAGTGCTGCAGATAAAGCTGGGCCTACTAATAACCTGTATTACAGTAAAACATCCACATAAGGGTGCTCAATCAGTGACATCTACTATTGGATCTACATGTTTAGTATTTAAAAATGCCTTTTAACAATTCACTGTTAAGTCTCTACCCTTACAGATGAGTGATGAAAAACAGTTCCCAATGCGAAGTGTGCGTCTTCATACATTCACATTCCAGACTCTTGAAAAACTCTTACATAAAAAAAGGGATAACACACCCTAAAAAGGTACTGTATGAATGTGTTAAGAATTCTACCTTGACAAGAATCTGAACACTTTTTTCTCACTTAAAAGACTTAAATACCATTCAGCAAAATTATATCTAAAACAAACAAAAGGAAAACACAGAAAAGAAACACACTCAAGATTCAGTGAGATGCATAAATACCTCACTTGCCTTACAGGCCTCTAAGGTTGGGGTGGTGTTTGTTTTTTTTTTCCCCAAGTATTTTCACTTCCATAATGGCACATTATTTGCCATCCCAATAACCCAGTTATTATGCAATACTTCACATCATTTATCATAAAATGTTTTCTTGATACGTGGGGAAAACTGCATTAAAATGACTGCTCTTAATTGCTGCTTTATTAAAAATAAATCAAGTTAACACTGACTGATGCAGTAGCAAAGCACAAAGTAGCAAGAACCCAGGGCAAAATAGCTTTGAACCTTGCATCACTCCTGCCCTGAGTAAACCCCTGGCTGGCACTCATCTGCAGTTTGACATGTTTCTGTTTTCTGCAATATGGGCAGTGTTTTAAACAAAGCCAGCAAGAAAACTGAAAAATGACAGAAGAGGCTCACTATCCTTTTGTAGTTTCCAGATTACTTTTGCTAAAGTAAAACCCACACAATTTGTAAAAAAGCTACAAAGCTATATATAATCCCCGCTCAACAAGAGATGAAACAAAATTGGTGTACTTACTAAATGATCTAAAAACTCCCCTGAAGCAGTTTGGGAAGTCCATGTAGCATCTACAGTTTTTGCCAAGCAATTTTGCTATCTTTATTCAGTTCTGCTCATACAGTTCGAAATGTCCAGTAAGAAACACCATTATTACTATTGCAACAATCTCCATTTTCAACCAACACATTTATTACACATACTTTAATGAGTCAAGTGTGCATAAAATGCTTGTCGATAGTGATACTTGAATCAGTAGAGCACTAGGAGAAGCTTAAAAATGCTAGTAAGACACAGATGTGCTCTCTAAAAGTTGTTACAATATTAGAAAGAAAAATTTAAGTGAATGGCACAGAATTCTCCCTGTTTGCCAAAGGACCTTACACTGCCAACACTAGCTGGCTAAGGAGTGACAAGCTTGCAACTTCTTTCTCGCACCAAATATTAGAATCTGAAGTTACATTTCAGACATCCTCAACCTCTACCTAGATATCTTTGAGCAGCAGCTATTTAAAGCATTTGTGTCCTTGTTAGAAAGAATTATTCTGTGATGTGCAAAGCACAAAGGAATAAACTGAACCCCTTACTTTGAAGGCACAGTTCAGAAGAGCGAATCCAGCTTCGGTCAGTTTGTATGGCAAGCCATACATGTTTAGCTACAATGCACATTCAATAAGATCAATGACCATCTAAAACACAAAAATTGTGACAGTAACAACAGGTAGCTTTCCATACAATGGATTTATATTTAAAATTACACATTTATTTTTAATGTCTGGACTCATTTCAGTTTCAAGGCTTTCACCACAGATTAGCATACACACACATTAGCATAGATGCATGGCAGTATTGCTTTTAAAAACAGTACCTGAGGAGCTTGCAGAGAAGTTGTCTGAAGAGTTTCTGTTTGAGAATTAACATTCACTTCGGTCTCAATTTGCTCCTGAAAAAAACAAACCAGTTATCACCACAGTTATACCCACTTCCAATGAGATACTTAGATAGAACTCCTAGAACCCCAGAATGCTTTATATTGTGCAAAAGAAAACAGCAAAAGAAAATGCAATCAGTGCTTGCTGCATTGACACCCTTCCTTTAATATTGCAGGAATCACCACACTGGAGAACAATGACACATTCTCATTTTAATAAAAACAGTCTGGTAGTTCAAATTGGACCATTTAGTAACCATGCACTAAAAAAAGCCACGCATTTCAATGGAAGAAAAACTATGTTTATGTCAATTCAAGAAATTTAATTCCACCATTTCCTTCCATAAATATTAAGGACAAAGACTTAGAGGAGTCTGCCAATAAAAACTAACAGGATTACCTATGTCTTTTATAATGATCTGTATCCAGTGGATCTATTTTTGAAGTGAGGATTAAGTGCTTACATGTATTTCTGCCCTCACCTATCTTAAGTTCAGAGACATTTCAAGGTGACTGCCTAACAAGGTACAATTCCTCGCCTAAGGGTGTTGAAGCTATAAACCAAAGAACTTATATTTAAGCATAACCATAATTTCCAGAGTATTCCAGAGACAAGAGAATGTGCCCCATAAAAACTGCAAAAATCCCAGGTGGAGAGCTGCTATCGCATGGCTAAAAAGAGTCTGTCACCCTTGCTGTTTACCACTAAGCAGAAAAACTGCTAAATTACAAGATACTGGATGGGTGCATTGAATCCCCGAAGTCCTCAAAGACTGTGCTGTAACTTCACAATAATTTCATTGCCAGAGAAGATTTACTTACCATCACTTGAATTTTTTTTATCTAAAAAGTGAACAAGGTGGCTGGCTTTAGGATTCTCAGCCCAACATGCAAACTCCCAGTAGAATACATAGCAAAAATTGTTCTTTCACTAACATACATAAGGTTTCTGATGCAGGCAAAACACATCATATTAACACATCCCTGATCTAATTTAACAACCTGAAATATAAATATCATGACTAATTTTTTCACCATGCATAATACCATGTGAATGACCAGCAAAGAAATGACAGTCCTGTATGACTATGGATTCAGGCTCAACTTAGCGTGGCAGCAGGCAATGGACTGCAATTCATCAATACTGACATAAACATTAAAAAAATAGCATATCATTTTGATATTTTTACTGGAGAGTCTATATCTAGACACACTCAGTCATTCCTAGAGAGAAAGATAGTAATGCTCACGAGGAAGAGTCCCAATTAATATACATAAAATTATATAGTCTAGGCATAGGTACCTTCGTTTCCATTTTTTCATGTTCATTCAAATCTATACAGCTAGTATCTTCACTTATTTCATCCTGCTGAAAAGCAAATACAGAAACTGTCACAAATCATAAAAACATAGTTTTAAAAAAAATCAACAAGAAAATAAGGTCAAGTGTTTATAAGGACAGAATTAGTTGTAAGACCTAGCATAATAGAGGTTTACCAAAATAATTACTTTTAAGACAAGAATTTAGATTCTAAGCATTTGTGCTAATGCAGTACATGTGTCACATGATGAGTATCAACAAAATAAAAACACCTTGGCAAGCTGAAAACATCAAGCAGCAATGCAATCAGATTAGGAAATATCTGAAAGTTGGAATATGAGAATCAGCACTCTGGGTGAAATGAATACTGAAAGTTTTGAACATTGCTATGGTATGATCTCAAAATCTCAAATACCTCTTCAATCTTAATTTTCTTAGGAGACTCTTCCTTATGGGGAGAAGATGTCCTTTTCACTGCTGCGACAGGGCTAGGCATTTTTGTTGCAACATTTCCTGAACTTCTTGGTGATGGATTTAATAGATACGCTGAGGGAACAATTCTAGAGATGGTAGGCTTTGGTGGTGGAGAAATGGCTGGTTGTGTGGCAGTTTGAGGAATGCTTTCATTTGAAGTACCTATGGACAAATAATTTAAAGATCTTCAACAAGAGGAGTCGACACAATCATTTCAGTTTAATCACTGGTATTTTTGGTCTCTAATCAAAACCCCTGACATCAAGCAGGCATCAAGGAAGTGGTACAGTTAATCGTGTAAACATCATGTTTGGAACAGCAGGTGTGCATACACTGGAGAGTTTAGTTTCAAGCTCATTCTTGAGCTTGAGTACACCCTCAGCAAGTTCACGGATGACACCAGGCTGTGTGGTGCAGTTGACACACTGGAGAGATGGGATGCCATCCAGAGGAACCTGGACAGGCTGGACAGATGGGTCAGTACAAACGTCGTGAAGTTCAGTAAAGGAAGTGCAAGGTCCTATGCCTGGGTTGAGGCAATCCCAGGCACACCCACAGGCTGGGCAGAGACGTGACTGAGAGAAGCCCTGAGGAGAAAGACTTGGGGGTGGTAGTTGATGAAAAACTTAACGTGAGCTGGCAATGCGCTCATGCAGCACCAAAAGCCAACCCAACCACATCCTGGGTTGCATGCAAAGAAGTGTGGGCAGCAGGTTGAGGGAGGGGATTTTTCCCCTCTACTCTGCTCTTGTGAGACCCCAGCTGGAGTGCTGCATACAGTTCTGGTGTCCCCAGTCTAAGAAGCACATGGAACTGTTGGAGCAAGTCCAGAGGAGGCCACGAGGTTGCTAAGAGACTGGAGCACCTCCGCTACAAAGACAGGCTGAGATAGTTTGGGCTGGTCAGCCTGGAGGAGAGAAGGTTGCACGGAGAACTCACAGCAACCTTCCAGTTCCCCATCCTACAGGGAAGCCAAAGAGGGGTTCTTTGTCATGAACTGTAGTGATAGGACAAAGAGTAATGGGTACAAACTGAAAGAGGGGATGTTTAGATATTAGAAAGAAATTCTTTACCGAGAGGATGGTGAGACACCAGAATAGGTTGTCCAGGGAAGTTCTGGATGCCCCAACCCTGACAGTGTTCAAAGCCAGGTCAGCTAAGGCCTTGAAAAAACTGGTCTAGTGGGAGGTGTCTCTGCCCATGACAGGAGGGGTTGGGATTAGATGACCTTTTAGGTCCATTCCAAGTCCTTAACATTCTATGATTCTGAGAAAGAATTCCTGTACCAGACACAGGGTAGCCATGGCAATGACACTCTGCTTAGCCGAATTAACCCTGCTTAAGGCAGGCTATATGAGCCCAGGCAGAGCTCTCTACTAATACAGCTGTATTATTTGTGGTACCTGAAGTTCTACTGCTTCGGTACTCTGTCATATATATACATTGCCAAGACTGCCTTAAATCAAATCCAAGAGCAATCTGATACTCCCTTTTTAGTCAAAAATGAAGTTTATCACTTCTCAGGCTTAGATTATGCAATAACAAATACGAAGTCATCACAGAGCATCAAATAAAGAATTGATATTATATACATCCTTTTGAAAAATGCTCCATATGGCAAAGCTCTATCTCATCAAGTGCCTACCTCAAACCAATAAGCGCACATAGGGAGATGCTCCAGGATGAGAAAAAATATATTGAGGAAATTTTTCATTAACAACTATCAGGTGATTAACATTTTGATTAACCAAAATATAAGAATGAGCAACTTCTGATATGCTTCCAAATCCAAAAACCAGTCACGCCATTTAAGCTCCATTTAGTGCTCATGGACAAACTTACTCACACTGATGCACCTGTGACACGATAAAAATCAGAGAGAAGTAAGACTAAACCATGCCACACGTCAAGAGTGAAATGAGAGATTTCATTTTGAAAGGCTAAGTCACTCCCCTTTTCCATCTATTTCTGACTTGCTCCTTGTACACAGCTAAAGCTCCATTAAAAAAGAAGAGTAGCTGACTCTTAAGAGAACATTTTCACCAGATGCTTTTATTCTTTGACTAAAGAGTCAAATTTTAAAATTATTTTTAAGTAAAGCGTACTTTTTCTCGCAGAAAAATGGAGGATAAAGTCAGCACACACGGTGGGATATATCTGAACAGACATCAGTAAGGAATGTGTTTCTGTTTACATCTGAGTCTTTTTCATTCCTAGAATCAATTTCATGAAGCACAAGGAGCGAGAACATGGGAGCACAGACTACATACAGACACTACAGAACCACCTTAACTACATAATGAATTAAAAATAAAAATAAAAATTCTTCTTCCAGCTTTAGATAGTTTTTTCCTCATTTAGCCAACCAAACTATAGACCGACATTAGGTCACTGGAACACTATTGCTATTGTGAATGGCAAATATAAATCCCTAAAAGAAATAAACATCATAGCACAAGTATTCCTCTATGATTTTCTGAATCCTAAAGAAATTATTGAACTATGTGTATCAAGGAGAACACATTACAACATGTGTTAAGTAAAAACTAGAAGATTCAAACTGGAAGAAAAACTGCCTTATAAACATTACCAAAAATTCAACAGAAACAATATGCTATGCCATTTTCCTTACCCCCTGAGCTTTCACTGGAATTTATTTGTGGCACAGTGACTTCAGAAGCCTGTGTGTTGGTCACAGATGCTGCTGTTACAGCTGGCGCAGGACTGCTTCTGCTAAAAAGAGAAAAATTATGAAATGCTGAAGACATTAGTAAAGCTATGGTGCTACATGATCTGCCTTTCATCACGTGTGACCAGTAACCACAGCTGGTATTTTACCCACATTACAGAGCACAACTTACGTCAGTAAAAAGGTAGAAATGAGCATTGGCAATCTACTATAAAACTCCAGCAATGGAAGCTATTACAAATATTAAATTTAAATCACTCAATGACAGTTTTTGAGACTAGGAAAACATCTCATTTTATTTGTATCTCATTTGTGTTTAAAAGATAGGCAAAAATTAAGGCAGTGTCCATCCAAATAATGTGCAGGGGAAAACATAGTAACTATTCACTGCAGGATGAAACAAAACCAGTGTAGGAGGACTAGAACAAAATGTTTGTTTTTAATTTACACACACTGTTACAATGATGATTTCAGTCTAAAATCATCCCAAACAAAGGTCTGGGGCTTCAAGTGACCAACCACAAAAATGATCCTTTTTTCTTCTTCAAGAAATTAGGAAGCAGTGTGTGTTCTAAAATCAACCAAGGACAATTTCCACTTCACCTGTGACATCCTAGGTATCACAGACTTATTTCAATAGCACATAGTGGTATCCACTACTGTTAATCATTTACCAAGGACGACTAACTAAAAGAACACTTCTCAAAAGGACTAAGTCAAGTATTTCATCCTACACAACATCCTATAGTATTTACCTAATACTACTGAACTTCAGGAGAATGATGATAACTTCTATCTGTAGCAAAGAGATGAACATGAGACTCTTGAAAGAAAAGAGTAAACTTATTTATTGGGGCAAACTGGAATTAAGGTAGGAAAAGCCTTAATACAGAAAGTTAGTATTAAGAAAACCTTAATATGTACACTTAGAAACTACAAGGGGAAATTATGTTCCTAAGCTTAATTTGCGTAGTTATCATCAGTAACAGCAGTAGCACTACTGATTTCCCAGACAGAAAATCTAAACCTCTCTATTGTCTCACACTTGGATCCAAAACTCACAAAATTACTTACTCACCCTCACAACTACTTGCTTAGTACCTCTCATAGCCTCCTACTGCAGCGTCCAAGTTTTTGTATCATCACGTTCTTCTAAGCATTTTACTCAGCTTTATAATTCCTCATCTCAAGTCCAGTTCCATGCTCCTTATTCCCCAAATTTCGCTCTAGTGCTCAAACTGGAAATAAGAGTGTCTACAATCTCCATCCAATTTGGAACATTTCCACCTTGGTAACAGTGGTCTCTCATGCGTGCAGTATTTGCCATGTGTTTAACACAAGTCATTCAGTAAGAGAGAGCAGCAACAAGACTGAAAGCCTCCATTACCCCTGAGAACTTCCAGAACTGTTCAATGGACTCGTCTTCATAGCACTGGTAGGCGAAGGCACAGACGTGCTGTTATCGCTGTCCATAGACAAGTCTAGGCTGCTGTCATTCAGAGCGGTCAACCTGATCCCTTCTGTCGAGTGCTGCAAGCCACACGGCAAAGGAAAACTCTGTTAGTCTAATTAAAGGTTTAAAAATCAACAGAAATTTAAGTTTCTTCAAAATGCAAACTTTAATGGACAATTTTCAAATCCTTTTACATGTAAATAACCCACTATCCTCTCACTACAAGCATTTACATTTTCATGTTCACAACTCTGGTACAAATTTGTCTGAACCAATCGGGTACAAAAACAAACAGTTACTATATTTAATGATTATATTCTTAGCTTTATTTCAAATTTCTTTGGTTTTGTGGACTTATAAATACTTTCATTAACTTTAAAGCAACTGATGTACATCAAAACAAACTGATGTACATAAAAAGAATTTAAAGAGGATTTGAACTTAGTCCGTGGAGAAGAAAAACCCTTTTCTGACATAGTATGACTACTTAAAGATACGTATTACTTAATATTTACATTGTTCTCTGAAACAGATCTACACTTGGTGTCAATAAAGACTTCCTAGTCCTTAAAATAGCATTCAATATAAAACAGCTATAGAAATAAAGCATTTTTTTCAGCTACACTTTAAAACAGAGTATGTAACAGTGGTTTAGCTATTAAAAAACCCAAGCAACCCTTGCATTGCTTTCAGATTAAGGTAATACAAAGCAGCAGGGATTTTGAAGCAGATTGAATTGTTCAATTCAAAGTTCCACCCCTTCTTCCTGATTCCACTAAAATTAAACAATAATCCAATGCAGCATCTTAATTAAAAACTAATGCTACCATTCTCATATATGGCCACACAGGTAAACTATTCAGCCAGACAAGAAGATACTATCCAAATTGTTGATGTTCTGAAAAGTCTAGTATTATATTTAGTGCACTTAATAACACTGCTACACTCAGATGAGATCGTATTTCAAGTAAAATTAAGGTTTCAAAATGTGATTTTAATTCTTTGATTAGTAAACCTAAAAATCTGAGTAAACCTAAATCAGTAAACCCTAAAAATCAAAAATTTGAGAGCAATGGCATTTTCATTGCTCTCAAATATTAGCCAAGTTTACCTTTTTCTTTTTCTGAAGCACATGATTAGGTAGCAGTTGGTGAAGTTGCTTACGTTTCACATGCCTTGCAGCAATCTTCATATCCATCTCAAACATCTTGCTGTTTATTGCTTGCCTATAAACTACACAATTAGAATAACATTAAGACATACTGAAGTATTTTGCAAAGTCCACTTACTTGCCCAGGCAGAAACAATTTGCATTTCAGAGCACTTATTACCCTCAAGAACAAGAATAATGTTTCCTTGTTCTAGAGGAAGAAGGGAACTGCCTACCATGCCAGCACTGATAGTACAAACACAAACACTGGTTTGGAAACAGGTGACCTGTTTTTCAAGAAAAATGTCTTGCAATTACACAGTTTTAACAAGTTTATTTTTAACAAGTTTTAACTGTAAGAGCTCTGGAGCAACCTGAACAACTCTGAAGTTCATTTCTTCTCAAAGGGACTAAAGACAGAAATAAAATTTTCCCATAAGAATTACAGTATTTACATAAAATTATTTTCTTCATAGGTGATTTTATTTATGCAGCTCCTGCAACAAATGGGTTTTAAATCAGGAGTTAAGTGCTCATGTGCCACCTAATGAATTAAAATTACCATGGCAACTAATATACCACTATTTATGTTTGGGTTTTTTCTGTTTTGTTGGGCTTTTTGCTTGCTTTGGTATGTTTTGGGGGTTTTTTTTTAATTTTGTACAGTTGTTTTGGTGGGGTTTTCTGCTTGGTTTTTGTTTCTTTTAATCTTGTCTACTATAACGACTTATTTCTCTTCACCTCAGAACATCTGCTTCTGGTAAGTCAACATGGCAAGCGCTAGTACAAGAACTGCACTGGAACCCAGGATCCTGGTTCAAGTAAAGCCAGGTAAAAATGACAGCTTCTTAATTCACACTGACTGTCTCCACAATGTTAAACAAAAGCTGGGGCAGATGTATGAATAAAAAATGGTTCTGTAGATCTTAAATACAAGAACTCAACAGTATATTTTCTTCCTTATTCACTGTCTACTCTAATCTCACTGAAGAGGCTGTGAACAAGTAATTAAAAAGGTGTTAAGAGAGAGGCACCCAAAGAGTTCAATGAATAGTCAGTATTAAAGAGAGTACTGCTCTACTTCTTGGTATTGAAGAAGCTTATAAAGCCTCTTTGTAAAAAATTATACAGGTGACAGCTAAGGTAGAAGCATGCTCAACAAAACCAGATATGGTTAAAGCATTCCATATTCCTGACACTAGGTCTTATCAAAGTTTCCATACAAGGAAAACCTAGATCACTCTTCATGTCTCTCTTCCTCCCCTTGCTACTGGTAAAAAGCAAGCTATTCTTTATTTTCATCCTGGAAAATGCTTAGTTACTTTTGATAAAATCTTAGGGTCTATTCCAAAAGACAAGGCAAAGAAGTCTTTAGGATGGATTAAAAACCATGAAGACAG
>WEIT01032198.1:2062-13991 GCA_013389985.1 Dryoscopus gambensis
TAGTCTTTGTACAAATTGGATTTTGAGACTCTAATTTTGGTTTAAAGAAAACATATCTGCAGATTTTACCCCTTTTAATGTATTGTATTAATGCATTGTTTTTAAAGGTGAAGCATTTTATCTTACTTTGGTTATACAGGTTGAGAAATTGTGCAGAAACAAAAACCAGAGCAATTAAGTACAGTAAATTTTCATTAATTATCCACCTTCTTTTGTAGATATTTGGGCAATCGGCTGCATATTTGCTGAACTATTGACTTCAGAACCTATATTTCACTGTCGCCAGGAGGACATCAAAACAAGTAATCCTTTTCATCACGATCAGCTAGACCGCATTTTCAGTGTAATGGGATTCCCTGCAGGTAATTTATTTTCATTAAAGCAGCAGACACAGTGCTACTGAGTTGTTTGTTGTTTTTTTTTTTAAAGGAAATTACTAGTTGTTTGTATAGGTGCGAAGAAACTGTCAGTTTGATGGATTTGTAAATGCTGACAATTAAAGAACAATAACACTGGCCAACAAACAGGAAGTCAAACAACTCCTGTAGTTATTTCTTCCTAAGTATTACTTAACCTAGATATTCAGAATTGAAAATGCTTTTTCTTTCTTCCACACTACCAAAGATAAAGACTGGGAAGACATAAGGAAGATGCCAGAATATCCAACTCTTCAGAAAGATTTTAGAAGAACAACGTAAGTAATGATAATGTAACAACAGTTCATTGAGCGTGGTGGACGCAGAAATCAGCTCTGACTTTTTAGGGAGGGGATTTTGAAGTATTTGGGTTCTAACACTGTGGCAGCTGTCCTGTTTGAATTAGTTGGTTTACTTGAATGGTGTTCTCTCCCTGAGCTGCTTGTTAAGAACATCAACTGAGTGGCCTCCTCTTTTCTCTAGAAGGGGTTGTCATAAGTGTAATTTAATCTATGGCAGGCACAGACAAATGAGCTTGCTTAACCCATTTCTATTACATGTTCAAGATGACTTCATTCGTTTTGTGTGGAAAGAATAGGGAAGCGCTGGTGTTTTTGACAAGCAGATATGTGGAGATAGCACTGTATTGGACAGAAATTTCTATAGAAGGTAACATGTTCAATAGGCTGTGATACAAACCCTATTGTCTGAAGTCTGGGATCAGAGAATTTTCCACTTTTACTGTTTCCTGGTGCTTTGGCTAAATTAGTCACATGGTGATAATTGATCATAGCTGGTAAGGAGTCACATGGACTCCTAAAGTAAGGTAGAGGACATGGATTTGGGAGTTTTGGATTCTGTTTCCAGCTCTGATATGGATTCATTACACTGGCTTTACACAAGATATGAAGTTATCTGTGCATGAAGCTTCCTTATTTTGAAAATGGCTTTAGATAACCTCTGGACTTGTAAATTAAAGGCAAGGCACAGGTCATAAGTATTTAGGGCAATTTTGAGTTTGGGAGCTGTAAGGACTGTATGGTTTTCTGCAGGTTGGGGAGACAGAATGGTAATCTAACTGCTCTGCCAAGATCTAACTGGAAATAACGTAATAGCTTAAATGTTGAGCTGTGACAAACTGCTGAATGCTTTCTGTGGCAGAGTTGCTTTAGAAAAAGAGTATAAACTTCAAATTGTCTCTCTCTGTCATATATCCATATCAACAGCTTATCCATATACTATAAAAGTTGCATGCTTCATGGAAATAATCTTTACACAGTTGATTGCACTCCTGTTCGTGAAAAGCACACTTTATTTGTGCAACTGCTAGATAAATATCTGACATGTCTTCTGATAGCAGTTCTTTTTACAGTTTACTTACTGAGGGTTGGGAAATGTTTCTGTGATCACTTGCCAGAGTTCCATGTTTTTAATGCACTATTATTTCAGACGTGTCTTTCTTTAACTGTATTTTTCAGATATGCCAATAGTAGCCTCATAAAATACATGGAGAAACACAAAGTCAAGCCTGACAGCAAAGTTTTTCTTTTGGTAGGTGCAACTTGTAAATTGCTGTGATGACAGGAATGAAATTGCATTTCTAAGGGTAATATCTGTGTCTGTTCTCCTATCTCATTCTAAAGAACACCAATGTTAAAGAAAGCTATTTATCACTAGCTGGCCATTTTTGAAATGTGTTTTCTTCATACACATTTTGCTTAAACTGCTGGTATTGAAGATCTGAGAGTCTTCTCTAATTAAGATCTGCAAGACACTTGGATACCCAGCCTTACGTTTAGGTCTGCTGTGCAAATAAGAGAGTGAGTATAATATGTGTCTGGATTCTGTGTGGCTTCAGAGAGCTAAAGAGCACCCAAAACCTAAAGAGTTTTGTGAAGAAAGGGAAGAGGAAAGGAGAAATTAATTTCCTATAGTAATTTGGTTTTCTTTTTCTTCCCTCTGGTGACAGTAGTGCACCACTGTTCTGGCAATGATTCCAAACAAAATCCCTAAACATGTATTTGCTGGTTGCCTAGTTTAGTCATCCTTTGTAGGCCAACACAGGGTTCCTCTGTCTAATACAGCATCATTTCTGGATGCCTCTGTTGTGACTTAGTGCTGTCTAAATTTAGGAATGAAGTTCAAAGTGACTTTGCTAATGCTGTGTACAGGGAGCTCTGTAATGAGGCTTTTAGTGCAGCTTGAGTTTCAGTGGTCTGTTTTCAGTTACAAATTCAGCATAGCAGTCATCTCCCTATGTCCTGGCAAAGATTTGCTCTTTGACTCGTTAGTAGCTGCTGGATGATAGCAGAAATAGCTGTGGAAACAGAATAGGTTGGTCCCAAGTGGGTGAAGGGAAGAATTTCCATAAGAAGAGTGAGACTTGATGAAAAAGAAAATTAATTAAAATTTCTTAAACTCAACTTACTGGGCACACGTTGGAATCACCTGGAGGGTAAGTCTAACTGAAAAGATGACAATTGTAAGAGACATCATTAGTTAGAACATGAATTTCCATGTTTTCCTACTAAAAGTGAAATCCACCAGAAAACCTGCTTGCTGTCAGGTTATATTGCTAATTCATCAAGGCTGAACACCGAGTTGAGAGTCATCTTGAGTGGGTAGGCTGCTTTTCCCGGGGGAAATATTAACCAGATCTCTAAAGAACACCAAAACTACCATACTTTGCTGTTCTTTCTGAACATCGTGAAAAAGACTTAGTTTGCTAAGGAAGGTAGTTTGTTAGATTTTTCCCACAGTTCAAGGGGTGAATAAGGGTGGTTTAATGATCAGCCACAGAGATGGAGGCTGATCTCAAATAGGTCAGTCTCCCAGAGCTCTGAATAAGAATGCCCAGGAGTATGGACTACCTTCCTGATATCTCACTGCTGTACTGAGGAGGTTCATGTATTGTGAAGCAGACTCCCTAAAACTCCTTGTTCATATCCAAGGTAGTTATTTTTATGAGGTAACCTCCATCTTGCAGGGTGACCTCTGAAGACATCTGCTTTGTAACAGGCATTGATTGAGACTGTGCTAATGAGTGCAGGAAGTGTGGTGCATGGGGAACAGATGGCATCAAGTAGATCAGTGCAGGATAGCAAGTGACTCTTGACAAAGAGAATGATATTATGCCACTCTGCTGATTGACACTGGAATGATAATGTCTACATGAAGGGCAGAATGTTTTCTGTTCAGGAAGAGGCATCTGTTCTTGGTGTCCTGGAAAAGTTACAAGCATAGTATTCATAGCTGTCATGTCAGGCCAGTGGAGCCTGAGAGTGAGCAAGCTTGAGACCTGCTGGGAAGTATGAGGTTTTGATGACATCTAGTCTCATTGGTTTCCTATGTTGTCTTAGCAGCTGCTGCCCTGAAAGCAAATTGTCTCCAGACATTTCTTTTATTCGTTTTCCCAGAAGCTACAGATAACCAGACTGTCTCAAAGAAGTTGGTTCACAGTAGCATCACTGATAGGTGGGTTATCTTGCTGGGAGGGATGTTGTGTGTGGTATTACTTGGAATGGGCTAGCTGATTGTATCATCGGGAGTGAAGCAGGAATGCTAAGGGAGTGACCAGATCATTACAAAGGCCAAGATGTCTTCAGGTCTTCTGCTGCAGTACATTAGCCTTACCTATGAGTGACAGAGAATACGGGTCATGTTTGGAGACAGTTTGTGATGATGGTGTTATATGGCAGAAAACTGGAGGAGCTTTCTCTCGAGCAGAGCTGCAGCAGCCAGGTCTGCGGAAGGAGTCCAGCGGGCAGAGGCTGACGCCCTGTACTCTTCTGTCAGTGATGACATCTGGTACCAAAGATCCGGAGTGGCCTTGTGCAGAATATGCACGTTTGTCCCTGCAGTCACGGTGGAGGAACTGGGAAATGTGCATAACTTGTAGTGGTGCCAGAAGCTGCTCTAGCTGACAAAAAATTTTCATGTAGGAAAAGGTGATTTGAAGTAAAGATACTGAGTACCAAACTATTGTATTGTGTGAGGTCACTACGTAGAGAGCCAGTATCACATCAGAAGTTCAGTTTAAGATGCACAGAAAATGAAGGTTTAAGAGTTTTCTCACCACACAAAAATACAGTAAATAAGTGCCCATTCAAACCCTCCAGGTGTGTACAATGCAGGAATATCTTGAGGTGTATCTCTAGGCAAGCAGCAGAAATCCATTTAGGAGCTAGTTGCAAATGAACTGAGAGGTGGAGAAGACAGCCCAAATGGCTGTTTTGTTGTCAGTCTGTTGAGGTCTGTGGCCCATAAAGTATGTGAATAAGAAGAGTTGGGAAGGAAATGGCAAAAGTACAGAGAACTGAGATCTTATCTATCAAGTAGGGCTAACTACAACTATTGAGAAAGATCCTTTCTTGAAGAGGGTGAGTGCTTTTACTGAGGCTAATTTACTGTAGGATATATAGAGAGAATTGTATGTCAGGTTTTTAATTTATTGGAACAAAAAGCCCCAAATACCCATGCCAAAATCGCATTCTTTTGCTGAATATCCAGACAGTTTTTGTTGGAGACCTGAAAGATAGAGTTTGAGTTGAGATGTCATTTGCAGAAGGAATTTTATTTTCCCTGCTGGCTTGAATTAAGAGAGTATCGTGTGAGAGCAGGGTACTGTATAATGTAATTTCAGCACCCACATTTCCTCCTGTCAGTTTACCAGAATGTGATAAATAAGTAACATTTTAAAATGGTGTGATATACCTATAATTCCTGTTTTATACTACTAATATATTGTAATCCTCTTTTATAGCCTGCTGCAGTCAAAAGCATTCTAGCTAATAAATTTGTGCTTGTTTTCCGCCTAGCAAGGAAGAAAGGTTACTAGGAAGGGTCTGCTCCTCCTCTTTCTCATTTCAGTACCAATTAGAGTGGGTTTGGGAGCTGCATGAGTAGCAGAGTGCTCTGATTCTGGAATGTTGCCAGAGCAAGAAATGAAGATTTATTGTTTCCATCCCTAAAGCGGAGATATGGAGAATCCTGGTCATGTTCAGTCCGTTCCAACACTTTTTTCCTTTTGTGTCAGCGGTGTAGAACACTATAAAAGCTATACACATACCACAAGAAAAAGCTATTATTTAGAAATGATGCTTTATGAACCTGTAATAGCTGAATTTAGCAATGCTTTAGTGCAGTGGTTCAGCCTGAGCAATTAATATTGCCTGATACACTTAACTGTTTATTACATGAGAAGTACTTCACAACCACAGTACTTTGATGGATGTGCATTGTAGTTCTTGGGAACTTCACTGAACAAGCAATGTTAACTTAGGCTTGTCTGCACAAGCCAGAAATAATTTAGTAATCCACAATCCAAGACATACAAGTCATAGTTTGAAAAATGATAGTTTGATAAGCTTTTTGCTGTTTTTAATGTTATGCTTTGCAGCTTCAGAAGCTTCTTACTATGGACCCTACGAAGAGAATTACCTCAGAGCAGGCTTTGCAGGACCCTTACTTTCAAGAGGATCCTCTGCCTACATCAGAGTACGTATTCCCTCTTTTGTGCACATCTGGCGTGACTTCCTTCTGCTACATGCTAGTCCCTCAAATGAAGTGTCCACAAGAAGTAGCAGCTCAGGCATGCTCATTAGAAACTACAAGTGTAGTACAGAAGTGTCTGTATCTACTGGTGCCAGAGCCGAGTGGACATGAAAAATAACCCAGTACTGCACTGGTGGTGTAATTCTGAACATGCTACCAGAGCCAGAGTGACAACATTACTGCAGGATTAAGAGAATCAATCTCTGCCCTCTTCTGTTCTGCCTCACACAGCCTTACAGAGCCCTGTTCTCCACTGCCTTGTTGTTTGTGCCTCTCCCTAGGAGTGGGACAGTTCTCTGACCTACGGCCCATTCCCATGCCCTCTTTCACAGCGTAACAGTATGAGAAAAGTGAAGAGATAAATAGCTGCCTAAAATCCCACAAATCCCTTGTTCAGAAGGCTTGAGAGTACAGAATTTATATCTCTGTATATTTTATTGTCATGAAAAGTTCAAATGATATATTCAATTCCAGCTGGCAGACTTTGTCCGTTTCTCTTCCCAGTTTTCAGAAGCATGGTGGTGCACAGCATTATGATCTGTATGAACTTGATGCAGGTAGACTTCTACCTTTGCTTTCACTGTTTCCTCAACTAGCAGGCAACACAAAAAGGAGGGAACAGTCACTGGAATGCAAAAGGAGTCTAGTTGAGACTAGCTGTGTTTTTAAAATTTCTTTTTCTGTTTGAAAAAATCAAGCACTACATAGCAGCAAGATTAGGAACTGTTTACACCCTTTTAAAAACCATGTCATGTTGATTGTATTCTGAATGTTGGCACCGAAATCTAAGAAATTGATACTGGTCAAGACCTACTAGTAATTTTCTGCTTAGTGTTTATCTGATGCTATGCTGTGTAGAGCTGTAGCTCCCCATGGATTACAGGATAACATTATGATAAAGTCTCTGCCATAAACATTAAGTAATGTTCCAAATGCCATTGGCCAGATGAATTTTAAAGCGATCTTTTTTCCCCTAAACAAGACCTGAGAAGCTTATTGAAAGTAACTCTGCGGTTGTGATTGGCAAATATGTTGAAGCCTGTTGTAAGCCAAGGCAGGCTCATAAGACACTAATACTCTTTGGATCAGTCCCTTTATTCAGTGAGCCATGCATGTTCCAGCTGGGTGTTGTGGAACCTCTGACACTGTGTTTGTTCATTTTACCATCTGGAGCAACAAGTGGTCATTCTGGCATTTGGGCATGTTCAACCGTGCCATGATTTTTAAATGACAGCCTTGAGCCAACAGCAAAGAGATCTGACATTATAGTCAGCACCTATCTCAGGTGCTCACACGGCCACTCACTTGTGGAAACAGGATTTGTCAAATACAAGAAATGAAGTTGTGTTACCTGCATTTGTTTTTAACATAGTGTTAAGGAAATGTATGCCATATGTACATATTTGTGGAGTGTTTACTGTGTTTCAGTGTGTTTGCTGGCTGTCAGATTCCATATCCGAAAAGAGAATTCCTCAATGAAGATGAACCTGAAGAGAAAGGGGATAAGGTATAATAAACTCCTTGTTGGGTTGTTTTTTTTTTACTTTCAAGTATGCAATAAGAAAGCATCATGGTGCCAAATGAAAACTAGTGAAACATGAAGAGTTAACCAAAAATGTATTTCTAAGGCTAGGCTCTCTTAAAACTGCTTCTCAGACAGTTGAAAAGTATCAGATGACTTGGGGTGTCTCAGGTGGTATCACCAGCACGGTTTGCCCTGACCTGTGGGGAATGAGCTGGAGGGCTCTTCTGTCAGCAGTAGCCTGCTCTCAGTTGCTGTCGTTCCAAGAAGACCTTGCTACCTCCTCCAGCATCGCATGATGAAAAATACGTTGTGAGCACATGAAAAGAATGGCATTTTCATTGTATGACTGGCATACATCCAGCCATTTGAATGTAGATGGCTGTCGGGGTCTCAAATAAATAGTGGCAGCCTGCTTTTGGCACTACATCAGAACACTTCATCCATCTGCACACAGTTTCCTGATCATGTTTTAAGGGCTCTCAGACAAAGGAGTAATAAGGACTGTGAACTGTTCTGGTAGCAACAATCTGCTCTAAATATTCTCTTTCCCATAGGCCCATAGACATGGGCGAGAACTTGTTTGTGTGCATAATAAATTTTGGTGTGTTTGCAACATAATCTGATCTGCTTGGTGCGTGTAGCTCAGCTGTGCTACGTGACCACAGCGATTGTCCCATAGTGCTGTAGCACAATGGTGCTACAGTGTAGGAAACAGTGTGTTATTTCAGTGAGCAGGGTACAGTGAGGCACCAACAGTGATGTATAGCTAACAAAATGTGAAGAGAACAGTCTTGAACTGTAGTTATCTGAGGACTATGTGAGAAGGACTGTTGTCTTTTGGAGAAACCATTTGACTACATAAATGTTCTGTTTTCAATTTTCTGCCTAGCGTGACAAACGAGGAGTTTGAAACTGTATTTCAAAGAGCAGATTTTGCTTTCAGAACTGATATAGCAGATTCTTCTGTACTGAGAACAAGTGGTAGTATCCATGAGTTTTGTGTCCAGATAGTTTTTTCCAAAGGAGGAAACAGACTCCTGAGCAAAAATAAAATTGAAGTCATGATACTGATTTGATTGTAACTTAGTTACTACGTTTGCTTCAACTCTCACAGAAAAACAAGAAGAAACCTTATGAATTAAAATTCCTCTGGCTTTCTTATATTTAAGTCAGTGTACTTAAAAGTAAATATCTGTCTTTTCCCTGGGAGTGTTGCGGGGATGATGACAATGGCATGTTTATATTTAAAACAGCCAATATATAAATGGTCTTTGAGAGTGTTGAGGACAGTCAGATATTTATGCATACTCCAAATTAAACTTATTTTAGACCATTTAGGTAATATAAACCACACATTACTCATTGAATGTGTTCCCACAGTGTAGAAAGTGCAGAGGTAAAGGCTATTCTGGAAGTCAAATCTCTGCCATGCTTTGTTACTTTATGATGTAAATGAAAGGTTTTTGTTTTTCTTTTTTTAGACTGGTTTGTTACTGGTTTGTTTTTAAAATCATAAATATCTGTATAGTCATTTGGAAACCTGGAGAAGTTGTCTGTGTTTGTTTATTTGGAACTTGCATCTGAATTAAGTAACATTTAGCATAAGCATCCATTCTTCAAAATGGTTAACTGTTAGTCAGCAAGGTTAAAATGAGGGTTTGTGAAACAAAGTGAATTTTTTTTTTCTCATTTAAATTCTGTTAGGCAAGTTTCTGCTAGGTTTGTTTCTAGGTGAGACTGAAATTTCATTTTGGTAATTTGTGCCTGAGAGGTGACATATGGTAATATTAGTGTTGTTAACTGTAGACCTTTCACAAGTTTAGTCATTTAGGAACTGCCATGAGCCAGACTGACCTGAGGACAGTATTTTTGCTGGCGAAAGCTATTTTTGTGCAGTAAGGCGGGGCAGCCAGACCCCATCTGGAGACCGACAGAGCAGGTCTCAGTCTCTACCCAGGCAGCAGCAATAGTAATTCCAGACAAGAGCAAGCTCAGGCTAGTCAACTAAATTTTGTGCTAAAATCTGAAGCACAAAACCTGGGACCTACAACAAGCTCTTGCCTTTAATTGTGAGAGTCCCTTCAATATTTGTTTACACATAAAAAAATTGAAGTTTTTCAGCTCACACGATAGTAACTACCTTACTTGCATCCAAACACTCCTATGAAAACACAGATTTCAGAATTCTAACACAAATAGTACCTTAGTTATTGGTGTTTTGTTTGTGTAAGTGAAGCTCAAACCATTATGAAAAATAAATTGCTTCTTAATAGCTTTTTTTACAAGCTAGTTTGATTAACTTTTTAAATTATTGAGGTTTAAATCTCCCAGAAAATAGAATGACTGAGATGAGATTTGAGGACTACATGCAGGAGGATATATTATGGGTTTTGCTAAATGTGAAATGGAATTACAAGCCCCCTCTTAAATCCTTGAAGATGCAAGTCTTCTTTGTAATCTTAAATGAATAAATCGCTGCAAATTTTGTCTGAATGTGTCTTGGGATACCATTGTGATGAATGGCATAGATGCAGATCTTTTATGTCATTTATCTGAGGTAACAGCCTCTTGGTGATGGGAGCATCAAGAATTTTCTGCTAGTGGCGACTGGTTGTCATGATTTCTGAGAAACTAATAAAGTGAGGTTTTCATTAAAAGGCTGCTGTACTAAAGCCTTGATCATTATACAAGTAGATATTCTAGGAAAAAAAAAAACCAACATTGTGGCATGTTCCCTACAGTATATTAGGGGAAGGGTAGTAAGGCTTTTTAATTCAATCCATGTCAGTTGAAGGTTTTTCCATGATGAGCAAGTGACATATCTCACATTTGGAGTGAAACTGCTTTTCTTTGCAAAGCAGATGAATTGTGTTGTCTTTCCCAGAACTGTCTAACCATGGAGGGCAGAGTTGCACTCTGTTGATTTTCTGATCTTCCCTCCACTTCCTCAAATGCTCCTTTTACACTGTAGCCCTCTGAAGCCAGAAGAGCACTCTATGTCTTTTGCTCTTGTGTTCTCCTTCTTAACCTTTTTTTTTCCCTTCTGTGACACTTTTCTCTGTTTCTTTTCCTGCTAGGTCCCAGTGTCATCTTAATTATCTGGCTTCTCTTCCTTTGCTAGTCTTCTCCTCTCCTTCTCCCTTGGCAGATTCTTCTTTCAGCTGTTTCCTCCTCTTTTGTCTTCAACATCTCTGGTCTATTTTCACTTTTCTGCTATTCAGTAAGATTTTCTGACCCTATCCCTTTGATGCCTTATCCAGCCACCTAGAAACAGAGACTAGACAAGAGTAAGGGAATAAAGGTAGGTATTTATTTGAAAGGCCTTCAAAGGTACACCCTGGGGATCCAGAAGCCACCTCCAAAAAGAACCCCAAGATGAATGACAGGTCACGAGTTCTTCACACTGTTATAGGTTTGGTCCATTTCTGTATCAGCATAAACTCACTAATTAAAACTTTAGCTTTCTTTAATTTCCCCACCTCTCCAGAGGCCCTAGCTTACACCTTTGGGCTTAGGACAATCTGGGTGTCCTTGGACAGCAAGCTCAGAGAAGCTTTGTTGTGTCTATCTGATCTAAGAGAGCAGCTAACAAGCTACAAGAGACTTCAGAGTTACACACTAGGCAATACAAGATTTGAAAAAAATACAAAAGTTAAAACCTAAGGCATCACCTTGTGCACCATGCTGGGCCCTATTCCCAGTATAGTAGTCTTTGCAAGGTGCTAAAAAGCACAGGAGACCAAAATAGTAATGAAACGTCTTTCTAGTTTTGCCACAGAATTTCCTTGCAACCAGGAAGACATGATAGAATTTCTTTGGTCTCAATTTGCTTACCTTTCTGGCAGTAATGCTGTCAGCCTTCTTCAGGTGAAAAGTCAAAGTTTGAAAAGTGGTTTTGATTCTTAGTGAACAAGGCCATTGAAGCCCTTAGAGCAACTTACTGTAGTTCCTCATATCTGCCACTGAGCACTAGTGAAATTTTGGGTGTTTTGATTTAGTTCATTAGGTGATTACTGCTTTATAAACAGTTCCGTTTATCCTCTCTGAGCACCTGGGTAGCTGTAGGAGGCACTAGACTGTCTTTCCGGTTTAAGTCCAGCTTGTTTCATTAAAAAAGCAAAACGGCCCCAAGCGGGGATACCCCCAGCAGGTGTGCAAGTCTATTCTGAGGGTGAGCTTCTCCCAGCACTCAGCCTTGCAGGCGGGCCTGCCTCCCCCTTGGTGACGCCGGAGTTGGCAGCTCCATGAAGCTCACAAACCTGGCTCAGAGCAAGTGACCGTGTTGTATCACTTCTTCCCTCAGAATCAGCAGCAGCAGAATCAGCATCAGCAGCAAACAGCACCTCAGCAGCAGGCGCAGGCAGCGCCGCAGCAGCCGCAGCCGCAGCAGCAGAACAGCGCCCAGACCAACGGGACGGCGGCGGGCGCCGGCGCG
>WEIT01032198.1:14530-50074 GCA_013389985.1 Dryoscopus gambensis
GCGCGGGGCTCCAGCACAGCCAGGACTCCAGCCTCAACCAGGTGCCTCCGAACAAGAAACCACGCATAGGGCCTTCAGGCGCTAACTCAGGCGGGCCTGTCATGCCTTCAGATTATCAGGTACCTCTGGAAATTTTGCTGCTTCTGATACTACTGGGCCAAGGGCCAAAATGTCGTTTTTCCCCTTCCCCACTGCAAGAACAGATCATGTTTTAATGAATTTTTGATGTAACCTGAGGCATGCTGAGGTTTTGTTCTGTGATTAGTAATATTGAATAGAATACCAGTTTGAGTTGTATCTACTGCACCCTGTAAAGTGTTGAGGAGTAGTCCACTCCAAGAAAGCACTTAAATATTTGCTTAACTTTATATTTTAGAGTAATCTTGCTGAAGCCAGTGGATGTACATGCTGCATTGCATCAAGTTCAGGATACTCAGGTCTTGGCAATATTAAATCCCATGTGAGGAGCAGATGTGAGACAATCCTGAGAAGGAGAAGCAAAGTTGAAACCAGGCTCTTCCATTTCATTCCTCATATTGTCACGTGTATGAAGTGGTGCTGCAGTTTATTCTGGTATCTTTCTAAGTCTGCTTCTAATATTGAAGAAAAAAATGCATTTAAGCACAGGAATGGCGATTTGGTTTATCCGTTTGATTCATGCCAAGGTTGGGCACAAAGACACACCTTGTTTCTAATGGGACCAAAGTAGAACAGAGTTCATGTTTTCCAGTACAGTAGCATTCATAAGGAAAAGCACTATCACCGAATAATTTTTGAATTTGCATACTTGTCTTTGCTTACTAGAATTATATTTTCCACCAGAAAAGTGGCTTACCTTGAATATAGAAAGCATTGAACTTTATCAGGATCTTCAGTACTTCTGAGTTTATACTTGCTGGAGCAGTAATTAGTTGAAAGAAGAATTTTAAAAAGGTAGATATTAAGGGTAAATTTTAAATTATGCTAGGGATTCCATCTGTTCCTGGCCTCCAAGAGGATCCTGCCTTGGAGAATGGTCTTTTCAGGCTCCTTAAAGTTAAAATAAGTAGGTTTTAATGGACTCAGCTCTAGAGTTGTCTTGACTTAGCCCTCCAGACCTTCACACACAATTGATTACTCAGTGCCAGACATGTTTCTCCCATTTTTGTTTGACTCTTTTAGTTACAAATGGTCATGAAGGCATTGGGGGCAATTTAAAGGGAAAGACAACTAGGTTTCTTTTTTGAAAAGTTCCAGACAGGCTTGAGGCCTGGACAGATCAGTACAGCTGTCTGACTGCACAGTGTTTATGGCTGGTCTGGTTTGGTATATACTTTGAGGACTGGTGTGCTGCATGTGATGATATCCATTAAAGAATTCTTATCCAGCTCTCTGAATTGTTGGCAAACTTCCCCCTTACAAGTTTCTAAATACTCTTTTTTTCAGATTTTTTTTTACCCTCTATGACACTTTCCTTCTAAACTTTACCAGCACAGGCATCAAAATCATGATCTGTATGTTTCCTTTACGTCATTCACTAAATTGTATGATCTGATTATCCATTTTTATGCTTGTGTTTGGCTATCTGCCTTTAACTTCTAGCTGACTATCTTCTGTTCCAGAAAGGAATGTCTGCAATTTGTCCAAGTCGGACTTTGTTAAAAACAAATTCTCATATGTGGAACAAAAATAAGCATGGGCAAGTTAATGCATTCTTGTAGTCTCACAGCATTAATTTTACTCCATTTTATCTTATTCACAAGTAGGTAGAAGATTCCCTTTGCTTTGAGTTTCATTTCATTTAGGTCTAAAGTCTCTGTTGAAGGTTTTTTGTCATTCACCAGCCTCAATATGTGTTGCTTTCACAAATGACAGTGCAAATTCTTTGTTGAATTTTACCAAGCCTTCCTTATGTGACCTTGGGTATTTTCCTTAGCATGGTGAGCTGATGCTTTTCATCCAGAAAGAGCTCCTATAAAGTCATAGCATTTATCAGAATTCTTTTTCTTTTCCATTAGAAGTTGAAAAAATTTCCAGAATTTTGAGAAAAATTTCAGGTTTCAGACACTGTGTTACACAAGCAGCCTAGTCATGTAGATTGTGGTGAAGTTTCCCTTGCTGGAGAGTCTCCTGTCCATTCAGTGGTGCTTCTCATGCCAAGTGATTTTGCAACTTTCATTATTGGGCAGCTCATGATCAATTCTGGATGGGGAATGGTTATGGTAATGAAAGGGCAAATTCATCAGGCTGGAGGCTGCAAGATCCACAAATTTGTCTGCCTGAGGCTGGAGTCAACTGAGCTGGCTGTCCCAGACTATGGAGGGGGAAAAAAGACATTCAGGAAAATGAATGTAAGGTTATGTCCATACCCATGCCAATATTTAAGCAGTTCTCCTTGTTTGCAGTAGGTAAGAGAGCAGGCTGAAAGTCTTGCTTAAAATTATATTATTTTATCTTAATGGACAATTTTTCATTTAGATAAATTGAGTAACTCTTAAGTTATGGTTGTCTTTTTCTCAGAAAAGAATAAAATTTCTCTCTATAACATTTAGTATTGCCTGTCTTGAGAAGGGTGTTCGTAGCCTTAGCAGTTTGGTTTTGCATTAATAGCATGTACAATAATGATAGATGTAAGTTTAAGAAACAGATTAATTTTGAAAAGGAGTCTGCTCTCTTGTCTCTTGTGTATTTTTTCTTCAGAAAATGGGTGTATACCTGCTGTACTTCTAGGCGTCTCCTAGGGTTCTTGTGTATTTTGTGTGCTGTGTTGAAGCTGGTTGCAGATCAGAATGGTGACTCATTTTATGGGACCCCAAATAGTAGCACTCTTTAGTCAGCTTCCCCAACAATCATGTTTTAATCAGGTTAAAAATTTCCTGAGCTGCATGGTCCTAACAGGCTGGGTTTCATTCCTTTGCTCCCTCTTTTTTTCCTGCAGCACTCCAGCTCACGCCTGAGTTACCAAAGCAACATTCAGGGATCTTCTCAGTCCCAGAGTACAATGGGCTATTCCACATCGTCTCAGCAGAGCTCTCAGTATCACCAATCTCATCAGTCTCACAGGTACTGAGAGGCCTGACAGGCTGCACTCAGAAAGGAATGGACTAGAAGCCAGAAGACTCCAGCAATATGAAGTTCATAATGATGAGAAGACCAAAAATACAAACTATGATGCAGAATTAAAATTTGTGATGACAAAAGGAAAACTTCACTCACTGAAGACTTCCCCTACCCCTGCCCCATCCCCATCCCTTTATTGCCATAAAGGAGATTCTAGTGAAGTTTTCCTTCCTCCCTGCCCTTGCATGTGCTCCATTGTGGTTGCTCCTAATGAACCCTTCTGATCTGAACCCAGCACTTAACTTCTTTAACCTTTGGAATTTTGAAGGATTCCTGGTGCACCTTCCTTATGCTGTAGTGATTGCCATAAATCTGTCTTTTCAATCTCTTTGATGGGATTTTAAAGTTTTAAAATCTTGAACTCCCAGGCTTTCAAGCTTGTATATAGTTAGTTTTATACTAGGCAAACCAGTTTAGCTATACAGGTATATTGCACCTTTTTAAAGCACTATGTTATTTTCACAGGATATTACTGTTTTGCTCATGGATGTCAAGAACAGCAAAATTTTACTGTTCCAGAGTATTTTACTATTCTGTTTTTATTAGTCTAGTTTTCAGGCAAAGTATTAAAATAAAAAATTTTAAAAATTAATAAAATGAAAAAAGAAGAAAACCCACCCAAGTCTCTGCAGTGACAGATGTGCTTCATGCTACTGGACTGGATGCCAAACAGAAGATTGCTGATATTTCTTAACTCATTCACATTGAATTCTTGAAATCACAGTGATCATGCTCTGACTAGTTTTAAATTAAGCGTTACTTTAAATGAAACCAGGACAGTCACATAAAAAGGAGATGCTTTCAGGATCTGTTGGAACAGAAGAATGGAATGTCTTTCCCGGCTGGACACCAAAATAGTCAGGAAAATGTATTTACTGCCCTCAAGTCTCAGTAGGAATGTGGATGACGGGGTTTTTCTGTTTTTCTGCTAAGTAGCTTATTAATGTGTGTGAGAGTTCTATAAATTTAGCTTTCTTTCACATTCCTGAGTCAGTTCTCAAAATTTAAAGGTGACAGAAATACTAAGACTTGCAAAAACAAATGCATTTAATCATTTTATGTTAGAATTTATAATTAAGAGAAATTATTGTGCAGTTTTAAAAGCATGTTGAAAATTGTTCCTTTTTCTTGTTTATAATGCATATTCTGTGTCCCTCACATTGCTGTGATTAACCAGATTAGTTACACCAGATGCGCTTGATTGCACTGAAATGTTTTTTTTTTTCCCTAGAGCAAACATGTTTTGATTGTGCCTAAGGGACTGTAAGTGGATGGGTAGCTGGCAGAAAATCCCCAGTAATTAAGCAAGAGTTCAGAAGCATAATCAGAGGATTATTGTCCAACTTCTGGAACCACAGTTATTTGAAGAGACACAACATATAATTTGGGACAGCTTCGTTTTTGCTTCAGCCTTCAGAAATGAGGCTGACTCTTGTGGCAGAAAACCTGAAGGAATGCATTTAGAAAGCTACTGGCAGTGTAACATGAGTGAGCTTCTACAGCTGGTGTCCAGAGAAGAGGTAAAGTGAGAGGAGTTTAGATGTAAATGGTCAGTGTTACAGGTTTTTATACTGCAGAGTGTTCTCTTCTGTCCTGTGCCCACACAAAAAAAATGGTGTACGCATTCACACTGAAGTTGTGATCAGATGTAGCAAGATGCGTAGATCTGTTTGCTCTGAGGAGAATGCTTTTCATCGCAGCGAGTCACATACGTGGTTCTACTGGATTTGATCTCCCAATCACCTTTAGTGCCCCCTTCCTCCTGAAAGTCGTGTTGTTTTCCTACTTTTTGTGAGTAGTTGGCTTACTGTGGCCATACCTACCATCATGTGATCTTGGCAACACCCAGCTGCTCTGGAAAAGCAACCAAACCCTGCTTTTGTCATCAAATGGATAAGAAGGTGGTGAAAAATTAAATTAAGCAACTGGAAGGAAAAAATTATTTCTGGGAGAAAATAATCTCCTGAAGGATGCTTTAAATGTGTAACCCTTGAAATGCTACCTTTTATACATACTGTAGTACCCTGTTTGAAAGAACAGGTTTTAATTGTTCTTTTATTTCAGTGACTCTGGGGTGACATTCTTTCTGTCTCGCCCCTTACTGATGTTAGGATGAGGTACTTTTGATCAAATGGGTGTTCGGCCAACGCCATTAAGTAACACTTCCTTTTTACTCCCGCAATTTGAATGTCACATTTCCAGAAATTATTCTATGGCAGAGTGATTCTTGTTCCTTCCCGTTCTTTTCATCCTTCTGTTCTCTCAAAATTATTTCGTCTTTTCTACTACATTTTTCTTCTCCCTGCTGTGACCTGCAGCTGATCATCAAAATTCGTACAAGATCAGGAGGTGGCAGGGAACCATATGGTTAATTAAGGTGGGCTCTTGTGCCAATAAGGCAAAATCATGGTGTAGATTAATCTGTATGTAGAGTGTGAAACTTCACAGCAATGTAAGGCGCTTTAGTTGAGTGAGCTTCCAGCTTCTAGAGTGACTGCCACAACCTCTCTAAGCCGCACTTGGGTTTCTTGCCTTGGTTAGGTTGATAGATGACCACATGCCACTCCTTTCTCTAGCTTTTGTGTGCACAGGTGAAGCCAAGCTGACTTCCTCTGTTCCTTCAAATTCACAGCCAGGAGGAGAGCAAATAAAAGCAACAGTGCTGGCTGCAAAATGTAGGCTCTGCACACTCTTGTAGTCCTTCCTGGTGGTGAAATAATTCACCTTTTGGGAGCTTGATGCATACTGCCAGGGTGGGTGGCAGTCATAGTGGAAGAAGCCTTGCTGCCTAGGGGTTATCCTATGAGGTTAAAACTCTCCACTTTCAGAAGTGAATTGTGTAGTTTGCTGTGGGAAACCAGGACCGTGTCATTTTTATGTTATTTTTTGCATGTGCAGTTTCATTATTATTCAGCTCTGTCTCTGCCCATAACCTGTAGACCCTCACCAAAGTGTTTCACACCTGTACCAAGAGGCGCAGAGCTGTCTTCTCCATCCTGGTGGGAGAGTGGGCTGCTGAGCACAGCTTTTCCCGTTGTGCCTCGGAGGAAACAAACACGTGGGGAATTAATGGGATGAGCAGCCTGGTCCATGTTGGTGAAGTTTATGTAGCACAAACTGCACAATGAAGGAAAAATATAGGGAAAGCTGCGAGTCCTGCACTGTATCTGTGACACTGTATCTGGGGAGGGGGAGGGAAGCTCATTCATAGTGGGAGGGGTGGCGGGAAGCTAGAAGTGTTCAAATATGTATGATATTTTATATAAACATAATAAGCTTAGTTCCCCTTCATAATCTTCAGGAATGGTACTTTAACACCATTAAGCAAAGAATTGGTTTAGGATTAAATAAATGTATTGTACATAAGGCCATACGTAATCTTTTAAAAATGTCGCCAGACAGGAGCGATGTGTATTACTATATGAAAAAAGTCCTTAATGCACTGTTATCTCCTAAATATTTAGTAGTAAATTAATGCTATTTAATTTTTTTAAAAATTTGTCTTGTGTAGACACTAAAAAGTATTACACAAAATCTGGACAGAACATGTCCTTTTTAACAGCAATTTAAAGAACTTTTTATATATGTAAGGTAGTAACTTTTCAAATTGTTCTAGTTGTATATTCCCATGTTTACTATTTGTGGAAGTGTGCCTGTCTCTACTCAGTTATTTTTTTTTTCTAATAATTTCATGCACGCATCTTTCATTTTTGTAGTTTCCATTAGAAATTATTGTGTATGCGCCTGGTGCTGCCACAAAACTTCGCCACTCTAGATCTGTGGTGGCCACGTTCAGCAGTGCCCGTGCCAATGGGCTACCAAAACCACAAAGCAAAATACTTGTTCCTCATTCTAGAGTTGAGAATCTACTGCTTTTAAGTTGTCCTGATGTCACTCTTGAAATGACTGTTAAAACTAAGCTATGAGTTCATTGCATTTATTTTATATTCTTGGTTGTAATGAAATGGAATTGACTTTGCTTCAGTGTGAATTTTTTTAATAAAATAATATACATTTGTAATAATAATAAAAAGTTCAAATCAAATAAGTGTCCAGAAAAGTTTTTGTAAACATCAACTTTGGGCTACCAATAGGGAAAATACAGCCCACAAAATTGCAGTTGTAATTATGTTCAGGATATTTATGATATCATACACCACACAAAACAAAGCTTGCAAAACCTCAGAGTTGAAATTACAGCTTTTAAAATGCCCACGAGGATATTCACGGGTATGTGTCTATCAAAATAGAATGAAGCCTTATGGAAAGCAGGATCGATGGAGTGTTCTCTTATGTTTTGCTCTCTGCTTGTAAGTGTGCTGGTGTGCCACACCAATGCCACTTGCTGAGATTCATTATTGCTTGTGTGACAACTATTTAGATGCATCTTCTGAAAAAGAAAGCTGGTTTACTCTCTTCTGAAATAACTACCTTCCTACTTTCTCCTCCTGCTGGACCTTGGAGCATTTCAAATATTTCAGGTGGCAACATGGAAAGCATGAGCTAGAGCATACTGGTGGGTTTTCAAAGTGGGGTTTTGTGTGCTTTGCTAGTCTGTGTGTTTCTGTTCCATCGAAGAATGGATGGATGGGTGGATGGATGGATGGATGGATGGATGGATGGATGGATGGATGGATGGATAACTCCTTGTAAAAATCTCATTTGTCTCCTCTGTAAGAGTTGCATGGGTAGGAATGGTTGGGTTTTACTTGCCCTACCAGTTGCCTTAAGAAAGAGGCTTTTTTTGTGTGCCTTTTACACAAGGGTGGGAACAGGAGTGGCCTTTGACAAAAAAGCTTAGTCTGCATCTCTGACACCTCAAGTTTAAGAGCGGTTCCTTCAGCCTCAATGCAGCTGAGCATTCCCAACTCTGTAACCCTCATGGTTTCTGCTTCTGTTGTCCTTTTGTTGATAAGATTGTGCTTAGTCAACAGCTTTGACTTGGATGTTTCTACAACCTCCAATGCCGGCTCTGTCTCAATCTCTATTCTTTTACAGCACATCTCTCTCTGTTTTTCCTACCTGGTCGTGCAGTTTACAGTCTAATCCAGCCTCATCATACTGATCTGAATTATGGTGTCCCTTCTTCTGTCCTTGACAGCTGTACAACTTTGATTTCACAGCCACTGAGAAAGTTTCAGAGTGGATTGTTTGTTAGTCTCTTGTTTTGACTTGTTGTTTCTTGCTTTGTGTTCTTGCCCTGGCTCTGCCATCTCTGTTGCATTAGTTGTAAAGCTTCTCTCTTCACTTGACATGACTGCCAAAGCCTGCTGTTACGCCATCCCTCTTACTCAAATCAAGACATTATGTAAATTATCTCTGGGTCTGATTGTCCCACCAGGTCAGCCTCCGCGCCCTTCAGTTTTAGATTTCTAAATAAGCCTTTTTTAGGCTATGTTTGCAGTTGCCCATTGTTCCTGAAGAGCTGTTGCATACATCTCTAAAAAATTCCCTCCTTTGTGTCTTCTGCATCCCTCATTAAAACCCTTTGGCTTTAATGTCTACAGAAGTTTAGTATTTTAAGCTACTGGTGTGCAAGGAGTCATACCTACTGTGTTAATGAAAACTGTTCCAGTGTTCATTTTGCCTTCCAGTCTGTTTACATCCATCTGTCACCTCCCTGCATGCCCCTCGCAAGCTCCCTGTGACAAGAACAGTCATTTTGTTCTGATACAGTAGCTTTGTGACTGAGGCTTGCAGCACTCTGGAATATGAAAAATAATCACTGTAATATGGTGTTTTACTGCTGGACAATACGCAGCAGTAGTGTTGTCACTTTCCGTGTGCTATTTCAACACAAAAAGCATCAGGTTACTGCCAAATACCAATTGCATCTGGCTAATCACAGAACCTGAGCAAGCATTGTTTCAATACCCCGTGAAGGTTAATGGTGGTTTACTTGTAATGTTTTTTTTAATCGGTAGGTCCAGCTTTTTTTGCTTTCCAGGGAGCTTCATGTCCCTGTTTATGATCACAGAAAAAAACAGAAGTTTTGGCTTATTTTGATGGTTTTATAGTAATTTAGAAAATTATTATTGCATAATTACTACAATGATTTTTTTCATTTGCAAGAATTATTTATTAGAACAACAGTTGTTGAGGTAGACTAAAATCACCAACAGGGTTATGAAAGATGTGTGTACAGTCATAGCTGAGGTGCTGAAATTGCTGGGGGAGTACCACAGGTGTTATGTAACAGATTTCCAACTTAATCCAGAGTAGGTGTTTAAAAAAATTATTATTGTTGTTATTATTACTATTATTATTATTGCAAGTATGAAAGTAATACCAATCTACCTAATAATTTTTATATAATGTACTTGCCTTGGAGTAGGATCAATTTTTCCAGCTTGGTGTGTTGGCATACTGGTATGTGTATTGTAGGGACTGTAACAAGCCATTTCTGTGATTATTTTGTGTGTTCTTTGAAGTATCTTGAAGAGGACAGACAGCTTGAGAGTATTTAACTTCTACATGTGCATTGCATGCATAGAACACATGGCTGAATGAAGTATTCAGCAATATATTCCCTTAGCTAAAATGTCTTATGATGATGTTCAGTAAGAAGTTGTTTGAATAAAGCTGGTGTTTGAAATCATTACAGAAAGGGTACCTGTGCCCCACTCCATTCCAAAAATGGTTTTTTCTTTGCTTGCACTGTCAATAAATGTGATAAATAAATTAGTAAAGGAAAATCTGAATTATTTTTTAAATATTACTTTTTTAAAAAATCAGTTATTTGCTACTGAATCATGGATGCGATGTGGCGGCCAACAATAATACATTTAATGCAACATCCATCCCACAAGGCATCATGTCTTAAGTACCAAAAAATCCCGATACGTGAAACACTGAATAAAGGAATTCTTCATACCTATCAGCAGCAAAGTTTTAATTTTGAACCAAATATGCCAAATGATTTATGGCTCAGACATCCTTTCCATGGCCTGCATGTAAGCCTACACTGGTAAGATTCTTCCCTGTATCCACAAATAGGAATTCCTTGGGATGTTATGGAGGGAAAAGAAGGAGTGGTAGTGTGCAGCCTTTTGATTTTGTAAAAAAAGTTTTAATGCTATCAGTTTTAGGTATCTGAAGTTCTCCAAATCATAATGAAATTCTAAATACTTTTAAGTACATATTTTTAACATTTGTTAAAAATGCTTTCTACCCTTATCTGGGCAATGTGGCACAGCCCTGCTCTGAAAAGATAACCTCAACTCTGCATGCATGACCTGGTCAGGGGCATGGTTGTCAATTCAGAGTCTTGCAGACAATTTACGCAAGTGGACACTGAACTTTAACCTGTAAGCTCAGGTCACACATGTCTGTGGAAAAGCAGTCAGCTTTTACAGAAAACACACTTCCTTGGCTGAAAGGTGAGCCAGAGAACTGCAAAATTAAAGGCTTAAATTCTTCCTGCAAAAGGCTCCTGTGGCCCCCCAGTTTGACACAGTGTTATGAGACAATTGTAAATTACCAGATCATATTATTGCTGCTAGACTGTGCAATTCTAAAACATCTATTGTTCTAAAACATCTTGCCCTTATCTAGTCTGATGTGGGATGAGTAATTTGTGAAAGTGTAATTACGATTTTCGGTTTTCAACCTTTTGTAATTGTATGACTTGTTTTTGCAGTGGTACAGAGGAAAGAAGGACAGTTTCCAGTAGTTTGGTTTTGGCAGTAAAACTCAGAACATTAAATTGCTAAGGAAGAGGAACCAAAGGAGATCATGCTTCTTCCTTGGTGTCATCCTTCCACTGCAGCAGAGGAGACTTAAGGAGAGAGACCATACCATGACATTGTGTAGTAATTGCAGTTCTTGGGGAACACTTGCTTTTGAAAGAGAAATATTTGTAAGTGCAGCATCACCACTGTAGAAAGTATACCCAGCAAAGTTGATAGGAGTGAGTCACCTTGACAAAATTCCCTGCACGTAGTGAGCAGACTGACTTGATCACATTGAGAAGTTTATAGACTTTGGTCTTGCCCACCCATAAAGGCATGAAAATCTGCATAATTTGTGGTTTCAGAATGCTTCCCCTGGTAATAATGGAGTTTTTCTTTAAACATCTGAAAGTTTTCTTGTAGCTTGCAGTATCCCACAAGCACAGAAATAAATCCCTACTCATTTAAGAAACAGTGGGGACATCTACTAACACACCTTGGTGGTATGTACCAGTGGGGATTATCAAGAGTTGCTTTTACATCATGCTGCTGCTAGATGAAAGCTGAAAGTCCCCTGTGACTTTGAAACAGTTGGTTTTGGAAAGCAGGAAGGGAACAGCTTCTCTTATCATCCACAGCGATATTTGAGGTGTTTTAAGTGCATTTGGTTCAGCTGAGATTATGACATGTATCGTGTGTGAGCAGTGGCTGTAAGCTTCTGGCTCCAAGAACTCAATCTTGGACGATAACATTTACATATATTGTCTGTGGAGAAGTGCTCAACTGTGACTTGCTAATGTAAATCTTATAAAATACTTGTCAGTGGATCGTGTGTGCTGGAGGATGTAAGGAACAACCTGCCAGCTCAATCAGAACCAGGCATGTTCCCTTCCCACCTAACGTGCCAAGCTCATAAATCAGTTGCAGTGCGTCATGCTTTTATTAATATGTGGTGGTTGTGCTATTCCAAGACTGTGTTATCGCGGCTGCTTCTCGTGCATCAGAGATGTGGTAATCCATCTGTATTCCGCCTAGCTCCTTTGGGATGTTCTGTGTGTGGCTGTGGGGAGATCAGCAATGCACTGGCCTTGACTCTCGATAGTCTATACATTACCTTGAAAATGAACTCAAAAGAGCACACAGCAGCATTCAGTCTTGTCCTTGTGTGGGCTGAAACTCCAGTACATGCGACATGGCCTGCTTACGGAGGGGACACAGGAAGAGAGTGGGAATTACTCCTGCTTCTGTGAGATGAGGGATGGTTTCTGGATATGCTACATGTGAATATGAAAACAAAATGCACCTTTGCTTTGGTATTTCAGGATCGTGCCGGACAAGTGAATTCCAAGAGTGTGCATGTTTAAATTATTAGGATATGTCCTAAGTTTGTATAGGCCAGCATGATTAATAAAACTGGGTTGACATTGGTAGTTGCTATCACTTCTTAAATTTAAAAAAAACCCCAAACTAAAAAACCTAAGAAAGCTTCCTATGCCTTGCTGCTGTCATGTACATACCCAAATGTGGAGCTATGGAATAATTCATTTCCCAAAGATGCCCTGAGAAAACAGGATACCCTGTGTAGCCAGCATAGCTATGCATCCTAAATATAACAGCACTGAGCATTCATGGAGCAGGGTTCAGGTTTATGCCACGTACCGCAGCCTGGGATGTTCAGGGCCAGATGTCCCCATCACGTAACGTGATCGCTTCCTGGGGTGCTGGACCAGGTCCCAGCCCTGCAGCTGCTGGCTGGGACCGCAGTTACCTGACCTAGACCCACCTCCTCCCGGCTAGAGCCGTCCCTTCTGCAAGGGAGGGTGGTGTGTGGCATGGGCGGGTCTCTCAGCCCCTGCACAGACCCCATGTGGAGGTTTGCTGCTGTGCATGGATGTGAGCTGTTGAGTTGGTCCACTGGGAGGTTCTGGGGTGGGGGCAGAGGTCCCCTCTTGGGTGGCAGCGGCAGTGGTGGATGCACGGGGTGGTGGATGCGATGTGCCACCATGGAGCAGCTCCAGAGCGGGGCTCGTGTGCGGAGATGGGAAGGAAGGTTGCCCAGCCCCCAGGAGCCACGGGCCCCCATCTTCCGCAAGCTGCCTGCGCACATTGCAGCAGTGGGTGTCCTGGGAAGGTGCTGGTGCACTTGGGGTAGCCTGGGAGAGGGTAGCAATGCTGGTGTGCCAGTCCTGTCTGGGACAGAGGGGCTCTGGCGTGGGATCCTCTCTCACGGACACTTTACAAACACCATGGTGCTGCATAGAAACTCTCTGGGCCTCCTGGAGTCCCATGGCAAATCCCAGCCTTGCAAACTGGGGCACGAGCAGCTGAAAGCATGAAGGAGGCCGGTGCCAGCAGCAAGGTGCCAGCCAGCACAGCGATGGGCATGTTGTGCATCGCTTCCCCCCACGCACGCCACTCCCCAGGGCCCCCGGGGGGAGAGGCAGAGGGGAAGGTGCCACGTGAGGACCAGCTCGCTCCTGACTGGAAGGGTGACGCACTGGATTGCCCAGCTCTGTGGTTGCGTGCCTCCATGGAGTGGGCCTATGGTACCCATCTTCCAACATGTTTTTGGCCCTGAGGTTTCTTGGAGAGTCTGACAAGTCCTACATGTGGGTGAGGGTAGGATTTTGAGAAGTTTTTAGAAGCATGTTCTGCTTCTCCGCAGTGCCCTGGATACAGGCCTTGTTGTGGTGTGCTTACGTGCTGTCCCACAGTAGGTTCTCACAGTAACTAGCAGTTCACTGGATTTAGGTGGATTTGAGGAAGGTTTGATCCCCTCCAATCTGTTTTTTCCTGCTCTGTTCTCATCTGCTAGGGCTGCTCTAAGCTTTGACAAAAATACCCCTTTTCATATTATGGCTCAGATTTGCCCAGTCCTGCACAAAGCCTCTCCTCCAGACACCTGGCAGCCTGTATCTGAGGAGAGCATTTTATGGCTAATGGCAGATGCATTTTAAAAAAGGTGTATTCAGAGGGTCCTTGGGTGGTTTGTTTTACCTTGCCCTTACTGCCAGGGAGGATATCTGCTGCCAGTGCTGTCTGCTGTCCTGGGGAACTGTCTGACAGCTTGGATGTTTGTCTGTCAGGGTATCTAACATGACCGCACGTATTTCAGAGCATAGCCTGAGCCCTCTTGGGATTGCAGTCTTCAAATTTTCTTACATATTATATACCATTGTGGATGAAAGCATTGTGTACCTCATTGTAGACTACTGAGGAAGCTGTGAAGAAAAGAATAGTCGTACATGGGAGAGAGTTAGGCAGTTCAGCAGTATGGCAGGCATCATCTGCCATAGATGGATCCTCTGCTTGGGGAACACAAGTCTTGCTGAGGAAATGCATCTTGTTGACCTGCAAGTTAAACAGAAAGGGCTGATGGAAACTTGGATTCCTTGGCCGTGGTAGGCAAAAGGAAGTCTGCAGATACTGTGCTTGTGTAGGGCGCCGGACAGCCCATCTGGACTAGGCAAGGTGTGGTTCATGCAAGCCCTCTGCCAGCAGGAAGCTGCTGCCTCTTTAAATCATTTGCTGGGCTGGCAGCCTCAGCCTCTCAAGGGAGGGGAGGTAGCAGAGGGTCTGAAGCAAGAAGGGGGTCTCCAGCATCTTGTTGCAGGGCTGCAAGATGGCTCGCTTCCTCAAACACCAAGAAGGGGACTGGCTGCCCCTCGTACTCTGCAGAGCAGGACCCTGAGCACCCACTGGCATCATCCTCCTGCTCTCCTCTCTCTGCGGCCTGACCTGCCCCATCCCAAAGTCCCAGGCAGCAGCTGCTTCGGAGGAAGATTTCCAGCTAAAGGCTACACTGACTGGAATGACTTTCCTGCTTGAGAAGAAGAGGGTGAGCGCTAGACCCTCTTTGGGAAAATCCTTGAAAATATGCATTTTTCCTTCCCTTTGAGATGCTGGCAGGGAATGAGCATGGGGTCATTTAGGGAGGATCTGAACAAACCCTGACAGAATCCATTAGAGGGGCTGACGTCCTAGAAGGGGGAGAGAGGTGGGGCAGGCTGCCAGGATTCAGGGGGTGCTCTTTTATATTTCATTTATGAACTGTTGATTTGTATCTGGCTGGGGTTTGAGCCCACATGAGTCACATTCACACAGGCAGGTGGGAGTGGCTTCATTATTTTCTCTTGAATCACCCCACATTTCTCTGTCACCAGAACATGCTTTAACATCCACGTGCATGTGGGTATATGAGGTGCGTGCAAGACCCAGCCAGCCTGGTGGGAACAGGCTCAGCTGACTTTGCCTTGGCTTGGTGGACTTGGCAGTGTTCGCTTTACTGTTGGACTTGCTGATCTTAAAAGTCTCTTTCAACCTAAATGATGCTAAGATTTTTCGATGTGTGAACTATGGTATCATGAACTGTGAGCAAGTGCCATTCTGCGGGAGTTTCTCACTGCTTGTTTTTCACACAAGGCTCTCCAGTGAGGGGTCAGGACCCCCTTTTTGACTCTCCCACTGGATTCTTGGAACACCAGCGTGGTTATTCTCCTTGCTTTGTAGCTGGGCAGCATAAGCCTGCAGCAGTCACTGCTGTTAGACCTCAGTAGTGGCAATGTCACCACAGACCTGTAGAATCATAGAATGGTGTGTGTTGGAAGGGACCTTAAAGATCATCCAGTTCCCCCCCTGCCATGGGCAGGGACACCTTCCAGTAGACCAGGCTGCTCAGGTACCTGTCCAAGCAGACCTTGAACACTTTCAGAGATGGGACAGGCACAGCTCTGTGGGCAACATGTTTCAGTGCTTCACCATCCTCACAGTGAAGAATTTCTTCCTAGTATCTAATCTAGACCTGCCCTCTTTCAGTTTAAAACTATTGGCCCTTGTCCTGTTACTATCTGCCCGGTGCTGGGGCTGCAGCAAGATCAGGCCTCTGGACAGTACAGCTGTCACTGTCTCAAACCCCAAACCGCAGCTTTGCTCATTGTGGTGCCTGGCAGGCACTGCTGCAGGGGTGATGGCTGTCCTGGCTTGGAGGAGCTGGTGCAGCCCCTGGGAAAACATGTATGGAAGATGAAAGGTATGGGGTAGCACACACCCTGTGTGGGCAGAGCTGGCCCTGTGAGGGCTGTGCTGTAGGTCCTGACATGCTTGGAGAGGAGAGCAGCCTTTCAACCATGCTGGGAGCACACCAGCCTGCAAGATGTGTGTGTATGAATAGGGCAGAGGCAGCCAGGCTGGTGGATGCTGCGCTCAGCAGTCCCCTCACACTCCATATGTCTCCTGGTGATGCCAACAGGAAGGCAAAAATCCACTGGTCTGCTGGGTCCACTGAGAGATGCTGACCTCCTCTGAGCTGTTCCATGTGCACCTGCAAAGGGAGAACTGCAGTGAGAAGTACTCAGGCTGTGAGAGCCCAGGCCCTGCACATCCCGGCTGCCAGAGCATGAATAAGGTACAGGCAATGTCTGACACCCTTTGGCGGCTGGTGAGAGTGTGTGATGCAAGCTGGAGGAGGGAGAAGAGCCATGAGGCCCTGCTGCCCAGCCCAGCAGCCCACAGAGCTGGGGCTGCTCTGCTGAGCTGGAATGGCCACAGAGCCAGCCCTGTCCCACCAGCACCAGCCACAATTCCTGATAAGCCTGGGAGAGCCGGGGCTTGCAGGCCTGCCAGCAGAGGGGTGGCTCTTTAGGAAGAGGGTGCTGTGTATTAGGTAGGGGTTTTTTTGTGGGTTTTCCCCTCTTGAAACACCTACAATCAAATGTGAAATTCACATTTCTCTACAGGAGTTTGGCTAAATACTCTCCAACACATAAACCGCAAAAAATTTGAACACGGTTCTGAGCCAGCTCCTTTACTAGAGCCTTTCAGAGCAGACTTGTCACTGGTTTCACTGGCAGCTTTCAGAGCAAAACTGTTTCATCCTGGCTTTGATTTTGCAAACAGCTTCTTGAGGCTTGAAAAATAAATGCCTTTCCCTAACTGTTGCCATTTTCTGCTTGGCAAGAGTCTCTGCCAGCAGAGATGCCTCCATGGTGTTGTGATGGGGTTTGTGTTGGCCCATGTGCTGGGCAATGACCAGGGTGAGCAGCTACAGGGCACCAAATCTGAGGTCTGTGGTGCAGTATCTGTTTGCTCCTTGGTGTTGGCATGGATTGTCTGATAATGGGCCTCTTTTTCCTTAATATAGGACTGGAGAAGGGGCCAGAGAGCTGGGAGGAGACCTTTCTGCTGTTCGGATGGGACCGAGGAGTTCAGTAGCCAAGCACAGCTGGCCAGGACTTCTGTGGCTGACTGGTGAGGACCTCTGCCAGGGGTTGCCTGCCATCTGCTGGCAAATCCCATGGGAAGGCTTCAGCCCAGGAGGGAGCTGGAGAAGGAAAGCTGTTGTGGTTAGGTGATATTTCTCTGGCCAGAGACAATACTATATTTTTCTGACAGGATCAAGGGTCAAGGGTTCATCCCTCTGATGCTTCCAGCTGATGAGACTGAAGACTGCATTACTCCAGTGCAGTCCAGTACATTTCCAGAACCCCACTGCTATGGACAGGTTGCAGAGGTATATGACCTTCAAAGAGAAGCCCTGAAATTCCTGATCTGCCACTGCCTGGCATTCACATACATCTTGATGCCAGGATCTTGCCTCTGTGTCCAGCTTTTGCCCACCACCACCAGGGCCTGCAGTGACCACCATCCCAGAGTCAGCCTGTTCTCTGCAGTTTTGTAGCCCTGAGCTGTGCTGGATTCAGGGCTATGGCACTTTCTTGCCAAACCAGGCATGGCCAGTGCCTTTCCTCTGGGCCTGCAGGAGGATGAGATGGGGATGATGCCACAGTGGAGCGTTGGCTGTGGGGTCAGCAGGGCAAGGCCACAAAAGGAAGCAGGCCCTGGGATCAGCCCCTCACCTGCCCACACTGGGACCAGCGCCGCAGCCAAGGGTGATCTCCCGCAGGCCGGGGAGGAGCTGCTGAAGTGCCCAGCTGGGGCGGGCAGAGCAGCGAGGTCTGCGTGGGCAAGGGGGGAGCAGGCAGCCGGGCACTTCAGTGACATGATGGGGCAGATGTCGGTGAGTTCAGAGTGGGAGTTCTGCGCCTCTGAGCAGCAGTGCCTGAATCTATTTACATACCAGAATGCTCTTGTGGTCTGGGGCCCAGGCAACCAGGCAAAGAGGATCTGTACATGCTGCCAGTGCAGAAAGAGCAATGCTGTGATTTACAGCGAGTGCCTCCCTCCCCCTGTCTCTGCCGTGGAGATAAGCAGTGTTTTGCCTGAGTCTTGCTGTTTGCACAGGGAACCTGTTTTCCAGATTACTTGACACATATTTTGCCTCCTTCATGTCTGAGCTGTCAGATAATGCTGGAGGCTAAGTCAATGTGCAGAGCAGAGGCACTGCGAGGCCCAGCCTGCTGGGTCAAGCACCATTAGCACCACCAGCAGGAGCAGCAGATTGACCCACATGCCAAAGGCTGCTGCAGCTGATCCACTGCTCCGTGCTCTCCACCAGCTTCCCTCCTCTGCTACCAGGCTCACCTGCTCCTCTGCTGCAGTCAGTGAAGCCCACCAGCAGTGAGGACACTGGGCAGGCACAGGCAGCGTATGGTGGGATTCAGCAGGAGAGCAAGAACCTGCCCAGGGGGCTGCTCTTTGTGCTGATGGCTCAGTCTGCCTTCTCTCTGCCCTTCTTTCCCCTCAGTGAATAGCTGGGCTGGAATAGCTGGGCTGCCCTGCACTGCCCATCATGGGCATGGTTCTTTTATTTATTTCTCTGCTAATTTCCTTTTTGTACCCAGTAGGACTAGATTAGGCTGCGTTTTGTGGTTGTGAATGCTGAAGTAGTGTTAGACCCTGGTTGTGAGCAGTGGCAGTTGTGTGAGAGATTTTGGGGAGGTTTTATTCTGGGAAATTGTGGCATTCCAGCACATTCATCCATGAAAAATTAGGCAGTATGTCTGCTCAGACCATTCTGTACACTTTGAACCATTCCTGAATTAAAGCTATGAGTGGGCAGTTCAGAAATGAAGCTGGGAGCAGTTCTGGTGCCAGGAGACAGGCATCCTCGGGTATCAGCTCTGGCTCCTGTGACAGTGACTTCTTTTAGCCCTGAGAGTTAGAGAAACCAATACCTGCAATGATTTTTGCTACATCTTAACTTTGATTTTTTTATCCACAAATTTTCCCAGTTTGTTTCATTCTTTTTGTCTCACTCAGGTGTGCTAGCTATGCCCTTTTTTGTAATAAACTTTTAAACATTTGCAAAGATGATTGCATCCCTAATCTGGGGAGGGGATTATTACTGGTTATGTGAAAATCCCATCTGCAGCAAACCCCACTGCAATCACTTTGTGTCAGCACCTGGAGGCAGACACATGGCTCTAAATCTAAGGCAGGTATTTGTAAGTGGGATGGGGTACCATGACTATAAAAAGAAGTTTAATGCAATGACCTGTGCTATGCATGTGTGTGACTTTCACTGCAAAGCTATGAAAACTGTCCATCTTTCTCTCTAAGCTACTTTCTGGCTGTGTTCCTCTATCCCCCACAATATGGAGCTGTTGAAATAGATTTAAATATTCAGGGTATTGCACAGCTTGAGATAAGGCTGCTAGTCTTGCTCAATGGCAGAGGGATAATAGTAGCAGGCTCTCACAAAAAATACCTGCAGGGAGAGATCCCGGTTTCATTGGTGTGTTTGTTTTAAGCTGAACTGCTGTACTTGCATTTGTTGCTGCCAAATTCTTTTGCTCCCTTTGCCATATAACTCAATGCTGGCTTACTTACCATAAAATGTAGCATGAATTCCCATGCTGCATTAACTGCTGGAAAACATATAGCTGAGAAGAAGGGAATTCAGGTGTTTTCAGGAGATACTTCATCAGTGAGAATGGAAGGTGATGCTCAGGAGACTGGCACCTCGCATGCATCTCTCCAAGGAAACTCAGTGCAGGGGAAAGGAGTAACAGCATTTCTTGCTTCACTTGCAGAGCTGCAGCCTTTTACTCTGCTTTTCCTGAAGCCCATCAACACCAAGCTGTCCTAAGTGTTTTAAACCATACCCTACTAATTGCTGGCATTAAAAATAGAGGGGCTTCTGTTCTGTGCCAGTAGAGAGGGTGTCAGCCCCTGAGCCCTTTGGCAACGGTGCAAGGGCTCCTGTCGACTCGGGTGGGTGTTGGCACCTGGCCCAGGACAGCCATCTCTGCCAAGAGCTGCGCTGCCACCCGCTCTTCAAGTGAGAACCCGACACCAGGGCAAAACCCAGGACAGCTGCAGCAGTCACACACCAGCGCACCATTTGAAGGCTTACACAGAGGCACAAAAATGAGCTGTGCCTTAATATAACCTATTACAGCCAGCTAAACCATACTTTGCAGAAGGAAATTGCATCTTCCACAATATATCTTAATGCTGTTGCTGCACAGAGGCACTCTGAAGGCACCATAAAATCTTAAAAGGTGTCAGACAAAATGGAACGTTTTTCTTATGGTGTCACAGTAATCCCGATTAGGGCTATAACGCACGAATGTGTGAGATACAAGGTTTCTTAAACAGGGGCTGTTTATGCAAGCATTTCCTTGCCATGCCTGCTGGGAATACAGCCTCGACAGGAAAACGACATTTGCAAACAAATGAGCACAGAGACACCAGCAAGTTCTCATCTCGGAGGGAAATTAGCATTTTAATATTCTGTGCAGGGTTTTGCTAGGCAGCCAGGGCTCGTAGGTGCTGTGTAATAATGACACCGATAATTAATAATAAATCTGATGCTGAAATGCCACAGAGTTGGGGCTGTCTGCATCCCTGGAATGTGCAGGGGCTCAGGATGGGAGCTGTTATTGTGGCAGATACCTTCCTAAGAATGTTTTAAAATTGGGGACAGGAGACTCATGGCTAAAATTAAGGTATAAGAGAGGTGGCTGGTAAGAGAGCTGAGTGGCATGGAAGTAAGGGAAAACTTTGATGCTGAGAGAAGGAAAGACAAAGGTATCTTAGGCATGATACTGCTTCTGATGTTGCACTGGGACAGAGCATCCTGGAGCAGTGCTGGCCCAGGTTTTCCACCCCTTGAAAACTGCTGGTCCCATCTGGGCAGGGACAGTGAGGACATGGTGCTTGTTGGATGGGGAGTGGGATAAACAAGGATGGCGGCAGTGGGCAATGGAGTCCCCGCAGCTCTCTCAGTGGGACAGGGGGGATGGAACCTTACCCAGGGAACAGCAGAAAGGGTGGGCTGAGCCACCATTGATGGCAGGCGGGGAGTCAGCATGAAGGGAAGGCAGGAGTTGTTGGCTGGCAGGTGCAAGGAGTTGTTGGCTTCTGTGCCTCCAGGGAAGTGGATGCTGCTCATCCGTGTCTGGGTGTCTGGTCTGGGGACTCATGTTTCTCCCTCACAGCCTTGTACAGAGCTGGGAGGAGATGCTGCCGCAGCTCCTGGCTGGCCCAGCTCTACCATCCATCACAAAATCTTGTAAAGAAGGGGCGCAGAAAATATGAAAACCACGTGGAACATTTACATGGAGAACATCTCCTATGAGCAGCTCCTCCTGTGGCTGACTCAGGACCACCGGCTTAAGATCATGAAGGTTTGAAGACTCCCTGGCACAGGCTGTTGAACCTCCACCTGTCCCAGAACTGCAGGACCCAGGCTAACTGGGAGTGTTTATCCCACCAGATGGCTTAAAGGGGTTTTATTCCCCAGCAAGCTGCTTGGAGGGATGCTCCAAGTGGTGGTTTTTCACAGGCAAGGCACATCTCATAATACCACCGCATGCCGCATAGCCACAGTGAGGTGTTTCTGGCAGCATCTGGTGCTGTGGCAATTAATTAACCGTGGGCACAGCAGGTGCCTCCTTAGCCCAAAGCTGCAATTTCACCCCAGGCATTTCCCCATAACCTGCTTCTGATGTGATTTTTCTGTCAAATGTATCTGTTGCTCCCACTCTTTTTCTTTTTTTTTTTTATTTTAAATTTTAATGATGCCTTTTACTACTCTCTCCAGAGCCATTTGCCAGCTGCTGTAGTCAGCCATTCCCCACACATGCAGGAGAGGCTCAAATTAGGGCTTCATTTCACAGAAGGTGAGAAATGCACAGGCTGGGGCTGCTGACAGGCACTGCTCCCTCCCAGGGTACACTTGGAGCCCCGACTGCTCTTTTCCCTCCCTCCTGGGCCTGAGCAGCACAAATTCATCCTTACTGCTCCAGGCAGGAGCCTCTGGGAACTGACTGCTCTTCACTGTTTTATCTCCTATTTCTGTAAGTGTATTTTGAAGGTCTTTCTCTGAGGTCTGCCTGGGTGGCTTTTGCCTCTTTTATGGGATTCTAAAATTATTGGCTGATGTTTATTCTCTTCATTGGGTGAAACGCTTACAGCCTCTTGCTAAATCTGAACAGTTCCTCTATAATTTGTGTTTCTGTCTTCTCAAACCTTAAAAAGAGCGAGAGAGAGACTTCAAGTCCAAATTAGTTGTTTGAAAATTGTGCTTTGATGGAAAAAACATGCTGCTGGCTGTGCAGTAGGGAAGGCCGGAACCCAACCGATAGCTATGTCCTCTAGCAGGGGGGATTTAAGTCAGGTCACTTTCTTCTCGGATGCCCATTTTGCTGGGCTACGTGTACTGCCAGTGTAAAAGGGAGAACTGATTTCAGATCCCTGATTTCATAATAATGTTATGGGCTTATATCAGTAGTTGCCAAGAATGATGTTGTCTCTTACTCTGGAGCTCGGAACCGGGTGAGGAGGAGGCAGGGTAGCAAGTAAGATTACAGCCATGGACTTGAGGAGAGCTGGCCTTACCGAATGCCTTCTTTGCATCAGTATTCACTGGCAAGACCATCCCTCAGGAATCTCTGACCCAGGAGACCAAGGTAAAGGACTGTTGGAAGGAAGACTTTCCATTGGTCAAGGAGGATTGGGTTAGAGAACACCTAGGCAAACGTGACATCCACAAGTCCATGGGCCCTGACAAGATGCATCCAAGCATGCTGGGAAAGCTGGTAGACACCATAGTGAGGCCACTCACAATCATCTCTGAAAAGATGTGGCCTAAGGACTGGGAGAAAGCAAATGTCATCCTAATCTTCAAAAAGGGCAAGAGCAAATACCCAGAGAACTACTGCCCAGTCATCCTCACTTCAATCCCTGGAAATGTGATGGAGCATCTCATTCTGGAGGCTACCTCTATCTATATGGAGGATAGGAAGGTGATTAGGAGTAGTCAGCATTGGTTCACTAAAGGTAAATCCTGCTTGACCAACCTGATTGCCTTCTGTGATGCGGCAGCTACCTGGATGGATGAGGGGAGAGCAGTGGATATTGTCTACCTTGACTTCAGCAAGGATTTTGACACTGTCTCTCACAGAGACTCTATGAGAGTTTGTCTCTCATGGACAAACTCAGGAAGTGTGGCCTGGATGAGTAGACAATGAGGTGGATTGAGAACTGGCTGAACAGCAGATCCCAGAGGGTTGTAATCAGTGGCACAGGGTCTGGTTGGAGGCCTGTCTCTAATACTGCCCCCAGGGGTCTATACTGGGCCTGGTATTGTTTAACTTGCTCATGAGTTACTTGGATGAAGGGGAGACGCCTCCTCAGCAAGTTTGCTGGTAACACAAACCTGGAAAGGCTGATACCCCAGGGTCCTGTGCAGCCCTTCAGCAGGACCTCAACAGGCTGGAATGTGTCAGGCTGGAGTGCTGTCCAATTCTGGGCTCTTCAGGACAAGAATGATATGGAGCTCCTGGAGCAGGTCCAGTGGAGGGTAACAAGGATGATTAGGGGTCTGGAACGTCTCTCTTACAAGGAAAGGCTGAGGGAGCTGGGCCTGTTCATCCTCGAGAAGAAACAACTGAGAGGGGACCTCATTAATGTCTATTAGTATCTGCAAGGAGTATACCAAGAGAATGGATCCAGGCTCTTCTTGGTGGTGCCAAGCAATAGGGCAGGACACCATGGGCAGAAACTGATGCACAGGAAGTTCCAACTGAACATGAGGAAAAACTTTACTGTGCAGGTGACCAAGTGATGGAACAGGTTGCCCAGAGAGGTTGTGGAAGTCTCCCTCACTGGAGATATTCAAGAACTGCCTGGACACAATCCTGTGGGATGTGCTCTGAGATGACCCTGCTTGAGCCTCTGTGGTCCCTTCCAACCTGTCCCATTCTGTTATCCTGCAGAATCTTAAAGCCTCATGCAAACTACGAAACTGAGCCCAGTCTCTTAGATTTGAGTTGCACCCTGCTGTCTCTACCGCAAGGTGTCCAGAGGGTTGGTATCTGCTGTTGCCCTTTATAGGCCATGAGCCAGACAATTCCCAAGCTGTTAAATTCTGTACAGGCTGGTGGCGATGAAACCACAATCTGAAACACCTATGAAGTGGATCCAGGCTAAACAAGGATGAGCTGATAAGACTGCAAAGTAATTTCTTCAGGCAATGGAGATTTTTGGAACAGCCAAAAAATGGCTCCTAGCTAAATGGGTGAGAGCGTGTTAGAAATGGTTTTGAGACAGGCAAAATGCTCACCTATGTAACTCACATATCTTCCGAGAAAGGAAGACCAGGCCTGTAGTTTGAGCAATAAAAGGGAAAGATCTGCTGTGGTCCGTATTTTTTCAGTTATTCCTAGCATGCCTGTGAGGCATCAGGCTGGCCATGCGGCTTAGCGTTAGGCAGGGCTTTCTTATCCTGCCACCCTTTGCCTGTGCTTCGGATCTCATCATTCACTACCACATCAGTCTTGCCCCAAAGTAAATGATATGTCCATAAATCAGGAATGACAAAAATATTGCCATTTCAATTTCAAGCAGCATTTAGCTAGATCTGTTCTATTTTTTCTTTATGATCAGGTCAGTTCTTGCACAAGTGTGGCTCTGAAGGCAATTTGTAAGAGCTGGAAGAGTGAGAGCACATTTTCCACAGAGGACTGTGTGGATCAGTGATTTACACTGCTCTGCAGATCAGTGATTTACACTATTTTTCATCTGCAGTGGGAAGAGAACTCTGTAAAATAGAGGGAGCTTTTCGAGAGAAAGTGATTGCCAAACACCTCCAGGATTTTGCTTTGTCAGAGATTAGGAGGATGTAATTTGCATCCACAGAGATAAATACATTTTCTTCATCTCATTGGTGCCCAGACCATGCAGATTCCATAAAGACCTGTGCCTTCAGTGTTCCTGGCATGTGCCCATTCACATACACACAAAGGATCACACTACGAAGCAAGTGATATGGTTGAAGTTGCAGGTTTTTCAGCTCTGTAAATCTACCCAGAACTCCCAAGTGAGGTTTAGGATATTAGATGGACTTCAAAAATCAGCATCTGCACAAGCAGGAGATTGTCTGTAGCCTGATCTTTGCATTTATTTCTATTTTTTAATCTCTTCTCAAACAAGCTGTCGTGCTGCCTCCCTGACTCTCCGGTGCACGCATGCATCTCGGATGGAGATGAAGTATCACCATCTACTGGCGGCTGAAAGGATAACGGCAGGCAAGTTTGGAAGGTAATGGTGCTTTTAGCGAGTACCAGTGTGAGATGATGCAGAGAGCCCTGCTCCAAGGACACGGGTGGTGGCTCACAGCCTGTTTGGCTGCATTAGAGCAGCTGAAACCTGGCAGGTAATTTCTCAGTCACCCTCTCTATGGTTGTACCTGCCTATTGGTCCTGTGTGCAGGAAAGGTTGATGCTCCTGGCACTGTTTTCCCTGGGTGTGCGTGACACACGATGGGCTGAAGCACTCGTGGCTTCACTGCCTGGGAATGAGAACTGAAAGCTGAGCCCATGAACCATGCTGCCCCAGGAGAGAGCCAGTTCCCCACAGGATCTGGGCTCAAGTCTCTGGGCTGTGAAGGGCTCCAGCCAGCTGGACACCTTCCAGGCTGTCAAAGCCAGGTGTCAAGTGCAGAAAAGACCCTGTTTCTGCTATGCCCTTTGCAGCAAAGTAACCAGTGAACCCAGAGCAGGGGGTGTGTGAAGCTAGGAAGATGCTACTTGCTGCTGTGATTCAAATGTGTTGATAGCTTGTTGAGACCATCCAGGGATATTGCAAACTATGGTGACCCAGGGGACAGGGAGGACGTGGGGGTCACCTCCTAGTGTCAGGGAGGGTATTCCACAGCCAACAGCTTTGCTGCCATTCTTGCCTAAGTAGTGGAGGAAAGCACAGCCATGGCTTGTTTTGTGCTCCCCAGCGGAGACCTGGGGTCCCACAGCCCAAGCACAGCCCTTGACAGGTGAAGGCATGGGTGAGCATAGAGGGAGCAGGGCTAGGAATGGGATCTTCTTTGCTCCAGGGTCCCCACAGCTATGGAGTCCCATCCACTCCAGTCAGTGAGAGGCAGTGGTGTACAGGCAGTGGCACTGAGCTGCACCTGTGGCGTGGGCACGCTTTTGTTGAGCTCAGGGAGTGGAGCCCATGGAGCTGACCACCAGCAGCAGGCAAGGGATCACCTGCACCCACCCGGGACAGCTTCCCCCGAGAGCTGCTCACAAGTCCTAGCCCGTCTTTGGCCAGTGTTCACCAGCTCCTTCAGGATCTGAGGGAGATGGAGCAGAGGAGAAAGGGAGAGGATGGGAGAAAAGAGAGTGAGGGGGTATCTGAAGACAGCTGGGAAACTGAGAGGGGAAAATCCAAGGATTTCATGAGGGATCTCCTTTCTTAATAGCAGCTCTTGCTTTGTTTCCTCAGGATGCTTGTGTGACTTGTCCTTCTAATAAAACCTTGCCTTTGGTTCACATGTGGGACGTGTCAAGGTGGCAACCACCCCGGAGATTACAGTACGATGTACACAGCTTTATTCCCTACAAGGCCATTCATTCTCTACTTGCTGGATGGGTTTTGAAGCTGGGGCCGAGTTTTGTGTTGCTGCAGCTGCCAACATCCAGGTTTTAGCATGGACACAGTCTCTGCTGAGACAGCAGGATAGAAACAGTCTGCGCATACATTTGTGTCTCTTGTCAGTAAAGGTGCACAGGAGATGTGTCTCTTCTTCCCAAGCTACTTGGACCTGTTGCGTTGAATATTCCTAAGAGGAATTCCTACTAACAGCCGCACCCAGCAGATGGATCCTGTGGACTTCTTGGATAGACATCATCATGCTCCACTAAATCTTGACTTTGCTTCTGATTGCCAATTAAAAGGCAGAGGGAAGAGGGATGAAGAGCCATCCCATCTTTAGCTGTTTTATGCTTTTTCTTGCTGAGGACATTATGAATTCTCTTTAGCACCATCATCTCCCCTTCCCATTTGAAAAAGGCCACCACAAAGTAAAGAGAAACACTTCTGGGTTTCAAGTAAATGCTGTTCAGGGTGAGCCTCTCTGTCCATCCATCACTGCTGTTTCCCTCTCCTCAATCTACCGTTCTTGGCATTCGCAATGTGCCACAGCAATCACAGCCCACATTCCTGCACAAGCAATGCCTGTTGCTCACTCCTGTGCCTGCTGCCAACGGAGCAACTGCTGAGTTAGGAGGTTGTGCTGGGAGCCTCCTCTGACACTGTCACAAGATATTTTGGTCTTGTTCCACCTAGCTACAAAACTCCAGTACATCAGATTTTCTATGGAAGGGACTGCAATCTTGGTGCTGGAGAAAGCAGCAAGTCTCACATCCTGGAAATAGTGGGCCTGTGGGCTCCTGAGAAGCTGAAAATAGAGCAGCTTGTGTTGCTAGTGGATGACTCCTTGTTAGGCAGCCAGGGAATGGTGCTGAGGGACAGCTTAGGACAAGTGTGGGCTCTTCTGAAACTTTGCCAAGGTCATAGCCTTTCCACAAAATATTTCAACATGACTGAATTGGCAAATTCTCATGAAAAAAATATTTCAGCTCATTTTTCTTTCAGGGAAGAGACCCAGCTTGTTGGAACCAGAACTTTGGTAACACATCCAAAGCCACAAATTTTCTCCTTTTTTTGGCCCCTCTTATCTTCTTCACGTATACTTGAAATCAATCATAGCCTGATGTTTCTCACAAATGGAAGAAAACAAATGGAAGAAAATGCAGAGCCTCACTATTTTACTTCTTTTATTTAACAACTCTTTGCCTGTTTTTTCCATCTGAATTGAAGTAGTGTTGTAGGATGGTGGATCCGACTTTTCCATCTACCTGAGTTCATGCCAGGAGTAACTGCCCTGGGATGATTTTGTTTGTATATTGGGGAATCTCAGAGAAGCAGGTGTTGTATAGTAAGCACACACAATCACTCCTTTAGTTTCCCAGCTTGCTGAGTTTTGAGCTGTCAAAACACTGAGTGGTTTGATTTGGTATTAAAATCAAGTACTTCCGTTGAGCCTTGGGTGTTTTAATAGCGCCCTTTGGAAAACTCAGCTGTGTATCCTGTGTGATTTGTTCTGAGCAGAAACTATATTTAGTACCTTAAAATAATTGTCTTGAGAGGACTGGAAGTCCTTGAGCCTGTGCAGTCTTGGTTCAGTCCCTCTCGAGGCAGCCAAACAAATTCAAAAGTAACAGGAGCAGCATCCTGAATAACCACTTCTTTCTGCTTGAAATCTCACACAAGCCAGCATGACAGGGTGTAGGAGGAATACTAAACAAACTGTTAATCCCAAAGTCTTGGCAAGAACTTGCTGAGCATACCTGCCTCACTGTGGTCTTACAGCATATAGCAGGCATTAGCAAATCTAGTAAAGGAATAAACTGGGAGTATAGCAACTGGAAAAAAAATATTGGTGTAGTCTGAGTCATTTCCACTGCAAGACTGAAGAGCTGAAGGTATCAAAGTGAAAGCAAAGCAGCTGAAATGCCTTGGATAGGATATTGGGTTCTCTAGCACATCACCAAAATTCATGCTGTACTTTCCTATTTGTCTAAAGAACCCAGGGCTCTGCAAATCTGGAACAGTCATTCATGCCAATATCAGAAGCAAAAAGGAGGGACAGCTTCAGCCAGTATCAGGTTAAGCTAGTAATTGTTGACTAGTAGTGGAGTGGCTAGCTCCTTTAGGTGAGGGGAGGCACAGTAAATGCAAAAGTTTCTTGGTGCAGGGTGTGTGCTGCAGAGTGTGAAATGACATCTGTTGTGGGATTCTCTACCCAGATATGAATTACCTTGTACGGGAAATCGAACAGTTACAGTTAAGTGCATAATAGCCAAAATTGCCAGCAAATTTTGCTCAAATGATTTTACAAACTGTATGATTTTTCTTGCCTCTCTGTTGTCTAGGAGTGGTGGTATGGCTGTAAGGAGAGACAAGACCATCTCTTGGTAGGGCTTCTCCTGGAAGGTCCTTGCTGTGATGTTATCCATCTGTGCTGCTTAGCTTTAGCATTATCTTCACCTACTTCTGTTTCCCTTGCTCAACTTTTGCATGGAAAAACCAGTCTGGAATATTGCTTGATGAGAGTGGCTTCTCTGTACTTCTTAAGAAACAATGGACATGGCCACAGGACTTGGCATGAGGTTTTCTATGGGGTTGTGCTTCGACAAGGTTGTAGAATTAGAATTTGGATTTGCTTTCTAGCCATTTATGGATTTCACTTGTCTCAGCTTGGTATCAATATTTAAATCTTTGAAGTGTTTATGTAGCCAACATCAGCCTGAGACTGGGCTTTTGGAGTGGGGGATGCTTGCATGTGTCTTTGGAAACTCAGCCTCCTTTTTCTTTGACTCTTCATAGCCGAAGTGCAAGCAGCCCAGTGAATGCAAATTCACCCGGGGCATTTTGTATCCCTAAATGGTATGCAGAATAATTGTGCTTCTATAATTGTGTGTGGCAATAGGTTTTGGATTTGTTGAAGAAGTTGTCTAAAATTTTTGCCTTCAAGTGAGAATTTTTGGTGAGAGTGTCTGACAATACCTGGCTGTATATCCACTATAGCCTCCATCTGACTTTTGTGAAACACACACAAAATGTGTCTCTCATTTTTGGTACTTTTTGTGCAATAAGGAAGTAATTTTTTCCTCAAAAATTTCAGTTACTCTTCATTGCTCTTCACCATATGTTAAAGTCATATTACATTGGAAAATTAGTAGATCCTGTTGACGCCTGCTCAGCTTTATTAGCCAGGGTGTTATTTTGCAGTGAACAGTATACACAGTATATGCATTCCAGATCCCTGAGGTGCTTGTTTTTGGCATCCTTCCTGCTCTGAAATCTGTGCTGCCACTTCCTCATTGCTGAGACCACCAACAGACAGGATCTGGGAGTCCAAATGCAGGGGTTTAAGATACTGCTGGCACTCAGGTCCAGCCCATGTTTCTGCCAACACAGAGAGGGCCAAATAATATGAAATCTGAACCTCATCCAGGATGTTTCACAGACCATATATTTGCTGAGGCATCAAGGAGAAGGCATGGAGTAGACACCTGGTACTGGTATCATCTTCAGTCACTTCATCTAAATCTGTCGAATCTGTGTCCTTGGTTAATCATGCTAAATAGCTTAAGCTAACATGATGTGCTGCTGGTTTTTCTGCACTGTTAAGCACTGTTAAGGAGCCACAATGCTTTTCTGTGAGGTCCCAAAGAAACTCCAGTTTTCAAAAAGAGCTCTAAACATCGGCATGGCAGCAGCGAAAGGAATTCAGTAATTGCCAGTGTGGTTTTACATATCAACTGCAACAAAAATTTCACCTCATCAATTTTCTCTCTGAATATATTTGTAAGTTAGAAGGCACTTCTTGCATGTCTGATCATTTGCATAATGAAAGATACAGACTTTCAACTTGGTTTATTATGTAACTCATTTGATAAATATTTCTGTATATGAGAATATCTCTATATAAGTGAATAGATATCTATCTCTGGAAGAGAAAAACATCTAATTTGATGATGTTTAGAAAAGTTCAAGGAGTGGAGAATGCATTGGTTCCTTTGGTTGATGGTTTCAGTTATTATTTACAATTCCTGCTACGGCCATGGACCTTGTTTCTCATTTTAATGAATCTGGCTTAAACCTTCAGCTTCTAGTTTATATTATCTCTGTCTCTGCTACTGTATAGGACCACTTGATGATTGTATTTTTTTCTTATTCAGGTTCTAATGCAGCATAAATTCTAGTCACTTCTTTGTTTTCCTTCTAACAAGATTACAAAACTGAACTGTGAGCTCCCTTCACCCTCTTTGAAGCATTTTCTTATCTATATATTTTGGTCAGAAAGGTACTAAAGATTAAAACATAACCGGTATGAAATGAAGGATATTCTAAATGATACATATTGTAAAGAGGCCTTCTTGGTTCACCAACTAAATACAGACTGGCAGAGAATAATTTGGTAACCCTTCTAACACTGCTGTTGCAGTAAATGCTGCTGTTTTAGGAGGTCTCTAGGGAGTTCACAAGGCCACACTGTCACTTTGCTGGTCACATTACTGTCCGGAAGGTTGTGGTGAAAACCTTAGAGCAGACAGAGCTGAGAGTGTATTTCCCACTGAGCCTATGTCTGCTGGGCGCTTTCTGGTGCTGTGTCTTGGCGAATACGGGATCACTGGTAATACAGGAAGGGAGGAAACCTGCTAAGGGAATAATGATGAAATCATGGAATGGTTTGGGTTGGAAGGGAGCTTAAAGATCATCCAGTTCCAACCCCTCTGCTGTGGACAGGGACACCTTCCACTAGACTGAGTTGCTCTGAGCCCTGTCCAACCTGGCCTTGAATGCTGCCAGGGATGGGCCATCCGCAGCTTCTCCGGGTAACCTGCGCCAGTGCCCCATCACCCTCACAGTAAAGAACTTCTTCCTTATATCTAATCTAAATCTGCCCTGTTTCATAATAATTAAATAAAAATCAAAGATGGGATTTTGAGTGTACTGTGTTATGTTTAATTACAGCACTCTCTTCAGAATTTCTCTTTAAACTTTTGCTAAAATGTATTTTTACAATGCCTATCAGATTTCTCTGTCATAAGGCATTCCCAAAGAACTCTGTTGTAAAGATATCATGCGGTTTAGCTTCTACTTTCCCTAGAAGGCAAACTCTAAGTGTACACCCTTAGATGTAGTCCAAAACTGAAACAATATTCAGATAAATTCTCATTGCCATCTTCCTTATAGACTAATGGGCTTCTGTTACCCCAGAGAGTTGAGACGGAGTAATGACCTGTAAAGATTTCATTGTTTTCCTGAACATTCAACTTCCTTTTCTGAATTTCTGTATAATTTTTAGATTATTCAAGAGGGATATTTATTCATATTGGACCAGTAAAGAAAGTCTCTGTGATGAAACATTCTGTTCATATACATTCAACATCTGTATGGCTGCAATAACTAAAGACAAAAGCACACTGTGGAGGAAGAGCTCTTGAATATGCGAAGCTCAAATGGCCCATACTGAAGTATCACGGTTAGATGTATCCTTGTGGATGTCCACAGCACAGCTAGGAGACACTCCCTAGGCTTCCAAAATCCTATCTGGGCCTTCATTGCACTGAATACAAACCTCGAGCGAGTCCTCTAGGGGAGCCTCTCATGATTATTTTCCAGAGTCCTGTCCAAGAGATAGTGCAAGAAAAAATATAGCCAAAGCCATAGTGAATGACTTGGTGCTGCTGCCACTGCCTCGTGCCTGCCTGGCCTGCTTTGAGCAGCAGAAAGGAGGAAAACAAGGTATATTGTGCATATTTGCAGCAGCTGCCAACAAACCACTCTCCCATCAACCTGGCTACAGCTCTGGTTCTTTCAGACTGATGAGACAATGCTTGGACTCATGAGAAATCAGGTAATTGCAGAGTTCATTCCTTGTAGTTCAGAAGACTCAAAAGTTTTTGTTTAGCTGGGTACAGGTGCTGATCTCCTTTATCAACCCGCTTGCTACACTGCTGACCATGTTTGTAAGTCTGTTAAATGTAAAACGATGGACAAGCTACTGCAATGTAATTGCAAAACTTCCAAACAGCTGAAGTAAAACACATATAATGCTTTGGTTTACTTTCTAGCAGATGAAAGTAACATCTGCACTGCTGCCTAACTTTCCGTAAAGACAAGTTTTCTGTAAGTGTTCTTCAACACCAGCAGTTCAATGGCTGACACACATTTATGCAAGTAAAGCTTGTTTTGAGCTTACTCTCGAGAAGCTGTGTTTTCATTGATAAATACATTTGCCATGGGTCCTGCAGGTTTTTTTCCTACAAGGAAAGAGAAATTTCCAACTTCAAAACAGGAAGTGAGAGGTTTTGTTCAAGATGTGTTGTGATTGATTTCAGTGAGGGTTTTTTTTCACTAGTGAGATAAAAGCAGATATCGAGAGCACTCATGGATGGACTCCACTTGAAAGCCTGGGGGAGAGTAGGCATTAGGTAGATGTACTGTGTCTCTTGCTTGACACAGCTGCAGTTCCTGCATTGCTCCTCATCTTTGGGCTGCAAACCTTGTCAAAAAGAGTGGGGAAACAGATGGGTCAGGAATTGGCTCTATTTAAGAAGTCATAGTCTGTGTCCCTTGAGTGATGTTGGCAACACTGCCAGTTACCTGCCATCCACACCACTTTTGTGTTTGGGGTTAAGGTGCAATGTGAACCTCTGTGTACATACAGGGATGTATTAGAACCACGTCACAGGCATGTTCCTCGAACGCCTCTCATGTACTAGTGACACTGTAATTTGACTTAAAAAAGGGGAGACCACGAACAGCCCTTACCAGTAGGTGCTGGATTTTTCCTAGTGGGCATGTCGGACTGAAGGAGATTATTTTGTAAGCCGTCTCTTCTCCCATTACAAGTTGTAAAGTTCACTCCTTCCTCAAGGACTTTGCAGTATCAAATGTCTCTGTTGAACAACAGCCTGCTTGTGAGTGCCAAAAATTAGGTTAACTGAAGTTTTTTTGTGACGAACTGTCTTACATTCCCCTTGCAGAATTGAAAGACCAATATTTTAAACTTCTGGAATACCCTGAACAGTGTTTGTCTGTTGTGAACACCCTTGATGTTCACCTAAAGACATTATAGGAAAGGGATCACAGCCTTGCTTCAGTTTCTTCTGAATAAATCCCTAATAAGATTCCTAAAATTCTTGAGTAATTGGTGCTTGGATGTGGATGGCCTCACCTTGACACATTTTAATTACAGAAATCTATCATTTCTTCTTTGATGTTCCCTGTATTTTCTGTTGCACAAGATGCACAGAACATGTGCATCATGGAGCACAATCCTTTGGAAAGGAGCTGTGTACTGTATATGAACAGAACAATGACTATTTCCTGGTGCCTGGTGAAAAACAACTCAGTAAGGAATGATGGGGACTGAAAGCACAGTTACTACTTCATGTAAGATTGGTATAACAAGATAGGAGAAAAGGCAGGCCTAAACCATGTTGTGCATCTTCACAGGCTTGAAAGAAACAAGGCAAATCTCTGACCACCACAAGTTTAAGAGGGCAGACATTAAAGATATTACATTAATAACCTTTAGAAATGTAGTCACGTGGGAGTTTGTTATTAACTTTAATAGGAGTGCGTGCAAATTTATTTCCTTTACTCTGCTACGGGCAGTAAAGTCATGATATTATCAAAGAGACAAGTACAGAAATGTGAACAAGAATTCCTGCAAGAGATTCCAAAGAGAAAAAAACTATTTATTCATCTTTTTAGGCTTAAAAAATGGTGCTGAAAGGGATTAGGTTTTCTCTTGTGCTCAACTTTTACACCAAAACCAGATATTCCCAACACAACATAATGCTGTTGAAAACGGATGAATTTACTTGCAGGAAGCAAGACACTCAAACCAGGCACATGACCAGCAAAGCAATATTTAACCAGAATGTTTACTATTCACTGGTGTTTGTTTATGCAAATAATTATTTACCTAGTGCGGCTCTTTGAAGAAAGAAAGAAATGCTTTGTTAAAGTACCTGTGCTGTATTCAAGCACATACCATTTTAAATCTGAAAAAATATTCTGCAGGAAAAAAACCCTAAAAAAAAAAACAAACCCCAGGATGTTTAAATTTAATGCAGGTATTTAAAAGGTAAAATTGAAGCAATTCAAAAATTCTTACAGAAAGAAAACAAATCTATCCTTAGGCTTTCTGGCTTACATACCCTAAGAAAGTAACTGCAATGAAGTCTAGATTCAGTGTTAAAAATGTCTTTTGCAGATGCACAGAGACATATGGGGAGCCTTTGTCAATAGCAGCAAAGCCTTCAGAGCTGGTGGATGAGGTGAGGGGCCTGACAACTCACTAGCTGCAAGGAGCAATCCTCTGCTGAGCTTATTATTCAGGCTCCTGGTTGTGCAACTTACGATTTGCTCGTTTTGCTGGTGTGGTCAGGAGTCACTCAGAGCCAAGGAGCCTGACAAACATCTGCTTTTTCCAGGTCTATGCTGGAACAGATTGTCACCCTGAAGCCCCAACATCTGCTCTATGCAGAGGAACAGTTGTGGTACTTGCTTGATGCCAGAGCCTCTTAAAGGCACATTTCCCTGTGAGGCAGCGGAGCTTGAGTGTGGTAGCAGAAGGGTTTGGGTCAGGTTTTGGAGACAGAAAGTTGACTTCCAGGGATTTAACAGGGGTTTACCTCTCAGCTTTTTCTGTGCTTTCTAAAAAATGAAGTATGCAAGTAGTAAGGTTGAATTTACTTGAGTTTTTTTGCTGATTTGTTTTGGTTTGGTTTTTTGTCTCCTGTGTTTTTCAATAGAGCAGCCCAGAAAGAGATCATGCAATCTGCTGGAAAATGTGTCTTTCATCATAGAATCATAAAATAATTTAGGTTTGAAGGAGGCTTTGGAGGGCGCCCGGTCCACCTCCTTGCTCAGAGCAGGGAAAACTTGCAACTTGTATCTATCCGAGAAGGGAAATGAAGGTCTCTAGGGAAGAAAAGCCTTAAATATGAGAGCTGCACCTGCAACAGTTTGGGTTTGGTTTTTTGGTGTTGTTTTTTTTTTT
>WEIT01032198.1:50099-70800 GCA_013389985.1 Dryoscopus gambensis
TTTTTTTTGTATCCTGGCTAATTCTCAGAGCCCAGACTGACTGAGCTGCTAAAGTGTATCTGTTCCAACAAAACCCTCTGCTAAGTTAATTACAAAGGTCTTCTGTTGCAACTTGCTTTGCTAATCCTCAGACAATTTCAAATTGATTCTCCTGGCCTACTACGGGCAAGGCAGAAAAATAAGCCCTTATGTACTTGAGGCTTCATTACAAATTTGAGAACTAATGATAGTCAAGCAGATATGGGACACATTACATATTTTACTTTTATTAAATGATAATTCTATTTTACACTGTGTGCTAAAACTTTGGGGGCAGGGAGGGAAGGTGATGTATCCAAATAGCAGTGCAGATTGTAAGGCTACTAAAAGTGATTCAGATATCGCCCTGCAGAAAAAAATGGTTTTACCCTCCTTTAATTGGAAACGTCCATGTGAAATACGCAAGAGCCTAAATATATTGGATTATTGGATTGTAACAGGAGGATTTAAGCATGTAACTTCCTCCTTTAATTTCGTTTTACCGTGAAAAACGCGAGCGGGCTGAGGTGCTCGGTCAGCGCGGGCGGTTGAACCGCTCGCCCGGGAGCCAAAGCCCCACAGCGGCAACACGGGGGCCGTGACTGGCCCGGAGGCACCCCGGGGTGCGCAGGGCCGCCGCCGAGGGNGACGGACGGGCCGGGCCGGGCCGGGACAGAACAGGACAGTGCCTCTTCGCCGCCCCGCCGGGACAGCGACGCCGAGGCTCCCGGTTTGCAGGCGCCCCGCCATGGCTCTCAGCTCCGAGCGGCTCTTCGACTCCCTGGGACATTTCGGCAGGTACTGGGGGTGCCCCGCGCACGCGGCTGTCACACCCGGACATCCCCGTGCGGGGACTGATGGGCGCCCGCGCTGGCCGCGTGTCACAGCTACCCCAGGGGGACACAGCCCCGTGCGCCGCGTGTGCTCACGGCATCGCGCAGGCTGCGGGGCGCTCACACAGACACGCACCGGCCGTCACAGCGACACATGCACAGGGACTGTCACACGCACACAGAAGATGACACAGGCGCTTACGCGCACCGCACCGCGGTGTGTGAACTCACCCTGAACAGACAGGCACTGCTGCTTGTATTTGCAGGACTCTACAACCCCCCCATACGCTTCTCCATACACACGCGAGCGCTCACTCACACCGCGCACCACATCTCTGTGTGTGCCGTGCTCACACAGCGCCCGCACGGCGCCGGTTCCCGCACGGCCTCACAGACCTGCCGGCACCACGTGCATCCCCGCGCTCCGGGCACGCAGCCACGCATCCGCGGCCGTGCACCCAGACACTTAACACTCACACGTTTCTTGCACGTGTGAGCACGCACACACACAGCCCCAGGGTCTGGAACAGCCTACGCGCTTCAGGGATGACAGAAGGGGTATGCAGGGGAGCACTGTGTGGCACTCAGGCTGTTTCTGCTTAGGGGCACAGCGTTGTTGAGTGCAAGAGATCACGTGGTTTTTTTTGAAGCTGCATTTGTTGCTTGTCTTACGTGGATATGGAGTATATGCATCTATCCTTATCAGCAAGGGTTTACCTGTATGGTAAATAGTGTGGTGGATGGTGGCGAGTTTCCTTTGATGTGCTTTGTGGCTATGGGGGCGGTGTGTGTACAGAGGCCTGGGTTTGTTAGAGGGATACACAGACATGACACGTGTGTGTGTATGCTTCTGTAGCTCTGGGTGTGGGGCTGGTGTATGAGACTCTGCTTATAGCGGGTAATAGAGAAGAAATGTTAGGCAAGGAAATTAGGTTTTAGAGGATATGAATATTAAGGCTAATGGGCGTACATCCTCACAGAGAGCTCTCTCCTGCACTTCCGCGATGTGCTGATCATCGTGGGGTTTGCAGGCACATGCTCTTTGGAGCAGATGGCTGGAATAGACCCATGTTTTACAATTTGGCTACGAGTTCAAGCTGTTGAATTGCAGTGTTGTGCTTTCTAGTTCGGTGACCAGTGAGCCAGCCTAACCCATAATGTTGATCTTCTCTCAGGGGCAGGCAGGAGCAGCATTTTGGACAAAGCCCGGGAGCTCCTTGTAATGGTAAAAGTACCTGAACTGCAGCAGGAGAGGCTCTTAATATCATGTGCAAGCAGTAGTGGTGGGTATCAATAGCCTCTTCAGATGGTTAGGATGGAAAGACATCGTCTTGCTTAACTGGCACCTATGCTTAAATTAGATATTTGACTAAGTTGTGACTTACAGGCATATCTATCTGAACAAAATCTCATTTGTTATCAATTCTAGGTCAGCAGCAAAAATACCTTGTTCTATGTGAACTAGGAGAGAAATCCTAGCAATCAGTTGATTTTGCTGCTGCTGTTGTTCTGTTTTGTGTGCTCTTTGTGGAAAGCAGGCACTTGACACTGAATACTGAAATAACACAAAAGTAGTGATTTTTAATTACTAGAGTAGTTTTCCTACTTGAGAATATTTATCAATACTTTATCTAAATTTTTCAAAACTACTCCTTGCAATTAAAATGAGAAATTTTACAGCAATAACCTCACATCTAGGGACCAGTTTATTTGAGATGCAGTTCAATAAGAGCTGCTTTAAGTTAAGCAGCTTTGAGATGATATGCACGCTACCAAAATCTGCATAGTCCTGTTAGACTTACGGCTGTTTGAGATTTCAAAGACCACACTAGTGCTATAGTATAATAGTAACTATAATGGCAGCTTACAGTGGGTGGAGCTATTTAAAAATATTGTATAAACTCTTTGTAATCCCTTGATAGTGCTAGATAGATGATAGTATTTCATATGAAAAGTTGTTTGTTAACTATAACCATTAAGTTAGTTCTGCTAAGTTTGCAGCATCATGGCACTGACAGATAATCAGTTGTTCATTTCTTCGGTTTGAGCAATTCCCAAAAGGCCCATATAACCTATGTACTATATATAGATTCTGTAGATTTGACAGTCAGATTCTGAGCAATCCAAGCATGACTGTTAGTATTTTGAGGCTGTTTTGATTTTCTTAAAATCTGACAGATGCAGTAGAGAATGAGCAGCTGTTCATACATATATAAATATGGAAATAGTATGTATGCATTTTATATATATGTAATATATAATATATAGCTATATAGAAGTTATTAATATGCAGATAATACAGAAATTTTTCCCGTTGATTAAGACTGTGAATTTTACAGAATTGACATTCACATGGATGGTGGCAATATTTTGCTTTTTGTTTGGGCTCTCTTTCACAAGTCTCAGTGATGCCATTGTTCTTAGTAGGGTCTTGAGACATGCATGAACAACCATAAAAATGTAATGGCTTCTGTAGCGTATGCCATTAAAGAAAGACTTTATGCCTCTGTTTGAATTTGGGCATGGGTAGCACCTGTGGCCTATAAATTCAAGAAGGTTGTTCTAAACATTGTTCTTGAGTCCGTCTGTGGAGCGTGAGATCACCGGTCACTATTGCAGAGTTTGGATGACAGACAAATAGTGCTGTGTGACTCAGATGGCCTCATCACTAAAGGGTTGCCAAGCCTTGAAGCTCCCAGTTTACCTGCAGTGAACTGCACCCTTCTCCCATGCAGCAGATCCTGCCAAACTGCACCTATGGGCTCTCCCTCTCAGCCCCCTTCCTCAGCCCCTCTCTGCCCACTCCCTCCACTCCAAGAACCCTCTCAGGGGCCCATCACGTAAAGTCAGGTACAGTCAGGCACTGGCTGTCACTGGCAGGCCCCATGCTGGGGAAGGGGAGACATAACCAGTGGGCATAAGGTTGGTAGCAAAGTGTGTGCATAGTGGGTAGGTGAGCCTTAGGAGCTGGCTGTCTGGCTCACACTGCCTGCACATCTAATTCCCAGGTAAACTAAAGGACTTTTAATGACTTCAGTGACTTTAATCTACCAGCAGGACGCAAAACTTACATATGTGGTTGCTGGTGAGAAACAGGCTGTGTACTCTGTTGCTCTGATCTGCGCCATGGCAGTGTGCTGAATGGAGACATGATCTAATTGGGAATAACTGTCTAGAGAGAGATCTGGAGAGGTACCCCTTATGGTAAGTGTGGATGAGTGTAAGGATTTGATTTCCCAGCTGGAACGTCTGGTAGCTGTGAGATGCAGCTTACGTGGTATGCAGCGTTTTCCTTGTGATTAACAGTTTTCAAATCTTGGCTTATACTTTAGCCAAAAGCAGGTGGTGAAAATTGTCAGGGAGAGAGAGGAAGACTGGGTGTCACTGACATTATTTCCAGATTTTGTAATGAAGTATTTCCAGAATCTTTTAAAAGATTGCCTTTTCTTCTGAAATATTCTGTCTTTTACAAAGTTTAGTAATTACCTGGATTTTCAAGTGTTGGTTTTATAAATAATACATTTTACTAGCAGCTAGACTATCTAATAAAATTAAAAATTACTGCTACTTATCTTTACTGAGATGTTTATGTATTTATTCAGGTTTTGACATCTCTGCACTGTTGTCTTCTATGAACTTTTTGCCTGGTCAGTGGAGTTGCTACAGTTTGGACTTTAGAAGCAAGCAAACCAAAGATTAGCAGTGGCTGCTGTGAGGAGGAGGCAAGCAGGACAGGCTATGTGTTTGGAAAGGACACTCACTGGTTGCAGCCAAACGTGGGGTTTAGTAGACAGTAATACACTTACCAACAGTTTCAACATTTTCCCTTAATTACCCTGGAACTTTTCTAGTGTTTATAAATATACGAGAGACTCTGCTTAGCTCAAAAACTTGCCTGACTTTTGTAGAAATTCTTTGTAGTGGACTTCTACAGTGCAGGCACTGCTGGTCAGTGCCATAGTAGCAATATTTAAGTGGCCAGTGCTAGCACTGTTTCTCTTCTCCCTACTTTGCAGACCTCTTGGTTCACTTCTAAAGCTCTACACCAAACAGTCTGTCTTCTTTTCACATCTCAGAACTTTTCCAGGCTCCTCTTTTCATGCTGTTGCCCTTATCCTCTCTCTTGTTTCACAGCTCACAGCTCTTGTGATCAGATTACCTCTGCAAATTGTGCTGTGTGCATGTTATTTCCAGAAATTCTTGGTTTGTATCAAATAACAAGGAGTCCCAAGTATCTCAAAGATTGTGCTCACCACTTCTTTTCACAAAAAGAAAAAAAGAACACTTTCAAGCAATGATTTTTCAAACTCATGTATTTTATAGATATCTTGAAAGGTTCTTTCCCAACAAAAATACATTTTTCAAGTGAAGAAGTGTGCTTGTTAGACATGGAAAGAAATTGTTTTTCCTTTTTCAAGTTAGTATGGAGAAGCAGACTATTGTATTCATATTCAGCATTTGAACATGAGTTTTAATTAAACAAATGGAAGCATTATAAGATTTTTCTCAAATACTAATACATTTAGTATTTAGTACATTCTACACAAAATTAGTATTTTTTAACAATATAATGTGAATTTCTGTTTAACCTTTGAGTAGTTTGTTTAAGAAGAACAAAGTGCTGTGGTTTGGAGATTGTTTTCAAAAAAGTCCTTTTGTCCCCCATATGCTACCTTATACAGTGGAAATATTTATTGCAACATATCTGTCATTCAGTTTTCAAAATGTACCAGTGGGCAGCTGTTTGTATTTACTGGAATGTGCCAGACAGAAGAATCTCAAATCTAAGTCCTCCTTTGGCTCCTAGTCAGGGGCCATGTTTGACAGAAATGTTTGGTAAGTGTTCTTATAACTATACTGTATTATGACATCTGAGTCAGCCTGTGCTCATTTCAGATGTTCATAGGATAAAACAGGGGGATTTGGCAGCATTTCTTTTTTTCCCCCTTTTTTTGGTGGCGGGGGGGAGATTTTGCAAATAGTACTTAATGCTGTTGGTTGAAAGGCATCATAATAGCCTTGGAGAAACAAGACAGCCCATGTGTTTTCAGAGAGCAAACTCTAGCAGCTTAAACAAAGGCCTTATTATCTCTGCCTGACTAGGCAAAAGTGGAAATATTCTCAAGACTCAGACCCAAAGCTGGATCCTGGCAAATGCTCCGGGATAATGGTGGCAATGCACCAGCAGCATGGTCTGCGAGAGGTACTAACAGCATTTGCTGGGATCCGGGTCATGCTGGGGGCAGTCTAAAGCGAGATCTGCACAGACAAAAAAGTGTTCTGCCACAGAACGTGCTGGCATCCTCACCCTGGAGGTGCCTGCCTGTTTCCGGCTTGAAAAAGTAGATTATAGTAAGAGAAGTAAACTAAAAAGTAGATTACAATAATAGAAAAATGACTAAATAAAAAGCAGGATGAAATTGCACCTGTACTATCCATTACATCTCTAAGGTTAGGAACTGCAATGCGAGCAACACTGAAACTTAAAGCTGGTAAATCAATTACGATTTGTAAACCAGACGGCTGAGATTCACCTCTGAAATGTTGCCAACCCCCCAGGGTGGCTTCTAAACCAAGTCATAGCATAGACACAGTTATGGCAGCATAAGGCAATTATCACACACGTCAAGGAGCTGATGATCAGCTGTTTCATCCTGAAGTATTATGGTGTGAATGAAAATGAAATATGTAAGGCACTGGACAGTGTGTTCCCTGTAATACAATGCCTGGGACTGGGATACCATTCCTATAAAACCTATGTCAGTAATTTTCTCATAATAGTAATGATTTTCAGCAGTACTAAGATATTTCAGAGTTGGAAGGAAATTTTTATAAAAGGCCTTACTGATGGCAAGTTTGACCAATTTATTGCAGGAAGTTAAATCATGCAAGTAGAAAACACTGCTAGATTTAGGGAATTTTTTGAAGGCCCCAAGAGCCTTTAGCACATTCTGTGACAATTTCTGTGCCACAGTTTTGCTATACACAATGAGGATGGTACTGAGATAGATACACTGCTGACATTTTATTTAAGGTAGCTCGAGACACGAAGCTGTAGCAGCTGAGCAAGAATATGAGATCCTCAACTTTTCAGAAATATGGAAAAACTAGCAAGCCAGAGAAGATACCAGCTGAGGTAGCTATATCTTGGTTACAAAGGCAAGACTGGAAAATGTGTGATGACAAACTCTAGAAGACAGAGATTTACAAGTACTAATAATGAGGGTTGATCTGTCAAATTGTCCATACACTTGGAGATAAATCTTAGCTGTCTTTGGAAAATACCGAAATTGCCTAGAGAGCTAATGTGTACCTTAATATGGTACATTGATGGCCAAACTATAGCGCTCACCTTGTGCAGAGCAGATGTTTTTTGAAAACGGCATGTGGTGAAAATAGGATTTAAGGAATCTAGAAGCACCATCCATTGGATCATATACTGAACCCTTTCCTCAAGGAAGTGTTTTCCTCAAGAGGTGAAGTTAGGTTTCCTCTTCCTATCATCTGGAGGCATTACTATTCGGTAGCTGCATCAGAGATGCAGCTGTGGCAGTGGTGCTGAGGCAAGAATACAGGACAAGCCCTGGAGAATAGATGGAAAAGGCCAATGAGTCAGCAAGAAGTAGAAAAGAAGTGCTGAAAAGGTGCTTCAAAGAACTGGGAATAATTTGCTGCTCTTTAAAAAGCAATCAGAACCACACTTTGGATGGAGTTCAGTGCCATTTAAAAGTGTTACATCCACGATGGCCTGAATTTTTCCAGCCATATGGTGACTTCTTTCTCCTAAGTTGTGAAAGAGATACGGAAGCATCTGAGTTCCTACCTGATGCATCTGTAAAACTCTGTTCTAGCTGTGTGGGGAAATCAGCTGTCCAAATCAAGGCACTAGTGAGCTCATTTCAGTGTCTTTACAGGCACATAGTGTAAACTTCAGACATCTCTGCTAAGTCACCCTGTCCAGAGGGGGAATTGGACCATTAAGGGCACGATCCATCTGTCTTGTTTTCAAGACGTGGTTTTGGACAAGATAAATCCTGGTCTGTGTGTGGTTCCTCATCAAGTGGAAAGGGGATCTAGAGAAATAGTATAAGATGTATATGGATTGCATACTGTATACATTATACTGCTTCAAAGTGTACAGTATGCATGGTGAAATTATACTGATGTTATCACATTTCATTTAAATAATTTATATTTATGTGTCATATTCCAGAACAAATTGTCGTTTGATCTGTTTTCCTGTGTCTTTAGAACTGGTGTATGTCAGCAGAGCTGGGAATACCATGAAGTTGCTACAGCTCCACCTTTCTGAGAAAGATAATTCATATTAGTTCCTCATCTCATTTACACTTGTAGTTTAGGCTCCTCGAAAAACTGTCATCCTTTGTAGATCAGTGTAGCCAGCCTCAGTTCTGTCTCACTCATTGAGAATAGAGGGGCCAGTTAGTACAAAAGTAGATTCATGTAGAAGAATCCCGGTAGGTCTGAGCAGAATTCAGCATCTTTGTTCTTGTGCAAATTGGACCCCTAAAATGCTTGTAACTATTAATGTGAAGTTAGAATATAGCATTATTCCAGGTCATTCCCTTGTATGAGATACCATAAGAGAAAGACTCAAGGAAAGATCCTGACAGTACTGTGGAAGTAAAGAATCTGTTTTGCATTTGCAGTGAAGAGGAACAGTTTGGAGAGAAGATGAGATGTGAACCTGCAAAAGAAGCTGAAAGTCCTCTTGTGCTCAGTAACCATTTTTTCTGTGGGTTTGCCTTGCCTTGGAGAAGATATGCTGTCAGGGCTCCTAACCTGAGCCCTCCCAAGAGGTGTTGAACGATTGGTGTGTCATCAGCAGAGACTCCTGAAAACAGAGGAAGGAAGGAGATACGTTTTACTCTCCTTTGGTGTCCTAACAGGGTTTTAACAAAGCCTGTAGAAGAGACAAGCTACTCTGTTACAGAGAGGGAGAAGAGCTGTCGGTGTGGAGGCTATTTTATTTCTCATGTAGAACTTAGCCACTAAATATGGGGGTACTTAAACAATTCCAGAGGCTAAACCATGTCTAACAGAAGGAAATACTTCAACTGTACCAGACTCTGCATTAAATTGAATCCCCTTCTTCTGCAGAGCTATAGAATTGCAAGTGTAGGATTCCATATAGGTAGGATTGCAACTGGCAGTATTCTCTTCAGCAGAAAAGAATCTGTGGCTGACACTGTTGCCTTTTCTGATGTGATGCCTTGATTTATATGTTGACTTTGCCCCAAATTTTAGAAGCCAGTGTTATCTGACACTTAATTCCGTTAATGTAACATCTTGTTAAATGGTATTTTTTTTAAAGTGAAATAGTCATAAAAAGCTAATAAAGCAAAGGTATCTACTTTAGCTTTTCTTTTTTGCTTTTGATATAGAGTCACTATGGTGAATGTCAGAATTAATAAAGAACATTGTGAGAGTTGCAAATGGAGCCAGGGAGAGTAAAATGAGATATTATCTAGTTAAAACTGCTTTATGTAGCCCATAGAAATAGACCAAATTACCTTAATCATATTCAAGGCTGCAAAAGTAATGCTATGGTTAAAATCACTGCTTTATATTAAGGAAGATTGACAGAATGGAGAAACCCAAAATTCCATGACATTTCTCTCAAGTATTTACAGAAATGATTTAAACATACTTTGATCCGTGGAGCCAATATTCCATATTATTTCTAACTGAAAACTCTGAAGATACTTGTATGTGCAGGAACAGTTACAAACATTTCCTAGGAAAGTGATGTCCAGTGTTGTTAAATTAATTACACAGATTTCTCACTCGTTTTACCCTTTTCCATGAGAACTCCCAAAAACCAGTAAGAAAGAGTAATTTAACAATAATTTTCCAGGCAGGAAGGAATTAAATTTCCAATACAGAAATTTAAAACCTTGGGTAGTATGCTTAACAGTGCGTGGCATGGTGTGAAGAGAATTTATGTAGAATTCAGACTGAAAATGAGCTGTCCGCATCCAAATCATCTTAGGTGTCACTATAAATAAAAAGCCAAAAAAAAGAGAGTTCTTAAAAGGCATAATATGACAACTGTAAGGCTTAATTACTTCGTGAATTAATCTTTAAAGAATAGATTACTCATTGCTTCAGAATGGGCGATTTTCACCACTGTGAAGTAGAGATTCAATTCATGTGTTTGTACTGTCAGCTACAACAGATTTTTAGAGTTTTGCAGAAGAAATATGTAAATAGAATAACAAAGGAGTAAGAATGTAATCAATATGACAAAAAGTTAGTTTTATTTCAGGATTATAGACAGAAAGAGAAATCAGATAAAATAAATATAAACTAGTTTGAACAAAGTTAGTCCATTCTGTCAGGAATGTAACCAGCAGAAAACATCCGATTTCCTAAATGGGAATGGATTAAGTACTGCCTATGTCTATAATTAGATGGATCTCAATAAAAACACTTAAATTCTCTTAGATACTTTAGAGATTATGATGTGAAATGATTTGCTTACACAAGCTGATGGAAACAGTACAGTGTGGAAAGGAATGAAATACCTAATTTGGATTTGTCCACAAAACAGAGGCTGACCAAAAGAAAACAGTGTTACCAGAGAAACTGGAATTGAGTTGTCCCTGTGACAAGTCCTGCTAGCAATATATCATACAGAGAACATGCTAATTTTCTAAATGGTAGATGTTTATAGAAATGCCATTCCTGGAATAGAAACTTCCAAGTATAGAGCCTGAAGTGTTAGTACTGTTCAAGTGTAACCACTCTGCTGTGTTTAACACTAGTCCAAATAATTCCAAACCAAAGCTAAATAGCTTACAAACTGCATGGTCATGCTCCTTCTTAGTTAAATTACCTAGTGTATGTCCTTAACACACGTAAAGCAGAAAGGGCAAGTGAGTAACTAGAATAAAAGAATACTGACTCCAGTGTTAGAATTGCTATTGTTCCCAGTGATGCATTCCCTCTTAATCGGAGACTGCTTTCCCAGGAAAGCTGAGCGGGATGTTTGTGTGTACCTTGGTTGCTTGAGTGCAAATCCAGAATGTGTCTTTCCCGGTTTCACTGCCATTTGAACGAGAAGGTTGGGCATTGGGCTGGAGTGGCTGAGCCATGATCACACCATCCTCCTGCCTGGCTCTCCCCTGGGGGCAGCAACCCTTGGCAGAGGGGCAGCAAGAAACAGTGGGGCACCTTTAGCAGCAGCTCCCTTCCAGCTGTGTGTGGCTGTCCAGAGGTGAAAGCTGTGCTACTAAACTGTTGAAACCCAGCAATATTTGTTATTTTGTCACAGGTGATGACAGGAACCTTGTGTGCCTGATTTAAATGGTCAAGAATGAAGAACTGTTGTATTAAGTTTCAAAAAAAATTTTCTTTTAAGTATGGCTCTTAATTCTGTAGCACTACTTCTTTATTCTCATGCTGATGTGACTTTCTTCATCTAAGCTGTCATACAAAATGTGCAGTAGTGAGCAGCCAATGTATTTTTCTTTTTGACTCTGGTGAACAAATGCTGGACTTACCTTAATCGAAGGCAAATGTGCATAGGTTTGATGAGGTAGAAGTGAATTCTTCAGAGAATCAGTTTTAAATGATTGTAAAAATGATTTGGTGTCTGCACGTTGATGCTTTGCATTGTCATCAGTGATGACATATAAAACCTGGGGTCTGCCTGATCTCCATACATTTCTTTATTCCTGTTGCATCTGTGCTGTTGATATGTTCAAACTAGACATCCAACACAGCATCTGCTGCCTCTGAAAACAAGTTCTGGAAATAACCATGTGGGCTGAGACTCTCAGCATGGTTTAAACCGCCCTTAGGAGGAAAGGAAGTTTATTCTTGACACCATAAGTCAAATAAGGCTGTGCATGCTGTATATTTAAGGCTGCTTCCAAATCTGTATCTCTGCACCACAGCAAAAATACTCTTGAGTCACATTCAGTTCCTTTCCTCTCAAAAAATAAATGTGGAAGTGCATCATAGCTTTTTGGTTTAGAGTGGAAAGAATGCTGAATGGCTTTTCTCACATAAAAAAAACCCAACCAACCCAGGATGGAATATGGAGGTTAAAGTGGTTACTGAACACAAATTCTTTCAGAAATATTAAATATCTGGAAATTTCTCCACTGAATTCAGCCTGTTGAGTGTACACTGCACAACAAAAACGTACTGTGTTTTCTGACTTAAACAACTTACAAATGAGGTGGTTGAGAAGACAAGCAGTAAAAATAATTCTTGTACAGCCTGTGGAATAGTACTAATCTTTTGCTAATCACAGAACAGTTTTGTGAGTCTATTCTACATTAAAATGATTTTAAATGTTTATATTAGGTTTTGGTGAATATCTTGTCATTTCCCCTCTTCTCTTTTTGATGGACAGACAAGAAAATCAGAAACATATTTTATTTAACATAAAATTAGTCTCCAACAACAAGTTTTGTGTCTGCTATGCACTGCAATAACTGACAGTGCTAAAACTACTTTTAGGCTGGGGATTTATTCTCTAACATATATATGGCAATGTGCACTTCAAGTATTTTTTGCATGCCAGATGCACCACCAAATAGACTGGTGTGGATTATTTGCATGGATGCAATATAAATTAGACTGAGCAACTAGTCTAGCTTGTTGGTTTTGTTTTTTCTTTTTCTAAATTTAGTATCTATTTTGACTTTTTTGTTCAAGTCAGATCAGTTTGCCAGAAAAAGTTCACAGATGGTCCACAAAAGAAGTGCCACCACAGCTGAGGGTAGAGTGCACTGTGTCTCAAGGGGGTGAATAAACAGTGGCAAAAGAGAAGGGAGACAATATCTTGCAGTGACAGTGCCACAGAGATGTTGTGTCATGAGACTACAGCCAGAGCAACAGTGATCTGAGATCTAGTTCATTATCTTTATGGAACAGTATTTCTTATATTCAGGTACTGACATGATATTACCAGTTGCTTTTCTTACTGGTGAGATCTTAAAACTTGTGCAGAGGAAATAGAAAATGCAAAAATCTTTTTTTTACTATAAGCTGCAAACTGAAAAAAAAACCAACTGTGGAGAAATTTCACAAATATTTTAAGAGGGACTGGAACATTTTCATGTTGTGTCTTGCTCAAGCTTTTGTGAAGACAATTTTAGGCTCATTTGACTTCTGGCATTCATTAAGCGTCTCTATACTGGAGCAGTAACCTATAAATTCTTCTTGACTTCTATATTTGACACTCCTGGCAAGAGTGACAAAATGTACTTGCCAAATAATTATCTCCCATGGCAAGTCACTGAAGAGATGGAAAAACACTGAGAGAAATTATCATACCTTTTAGGACAGTCATCATGTTCACAGAACTTTTTTTTAAATTGCAAGAAGTGGGTTTTTTAAAAAGAAAAACACATCTGTAAAATAGGTTATTGAAAATGACTGTTTGCAACAATATATGTTACATAATCTGTTGTGTGTACGTGAAGATGACTGGCATATAAAATACCATTGCCAAAATCTGCCCTTTTTGAGATCAGTCCAGGAAAATAAATGACAGAATTTACTTTCTTTTGGTGAATTTCAGTAGTGTATTTTGCTGCTGCAATGGTATTTTCTTACCATTTTGGTGCATGAGCAACAGTATTTCTTTATTCAGGGAAATTTAACTTTTCAAATTGAGTTTGGTAAGGTTAATATAGGGATTATAGTATATATTTGTCTGCAGCAGAAAGATTTAAGCTCAGTAATAAAGAACCTCCTTATCAGTTTGGTGTTCTTCAATTAAGAATTGGGGGAAAAAGTTAATAATTTACAGTAGGGAGCAAGGACAGCCTAGACTTTAACCTGTGCCTCAGGGTCGGGGAAGTGTATGACCTGTGTATGTTGTGCTGCGGCCTCCTGGCCCAGCACAGCGTCCTGGGGGCTGCTCCAGGCTCCTGCAAAGGCCACAGGCTGCTCGGCCATGGCGTGACCCCGGGCCAAGGACCCGTCCCACGGCTCTGAGACTGGGGAAGGGCATGGGCAGGGCCCCAGCATGGGCTCTGGGATACAGCTCAATGTACCCAGGGGTTCAAAGGGAGGGATCCCAGGTGGCAATAGAGGAGGCAGCAGCTCTGTGCTCCTCCTCGCTCAGCACTCTCTGCCGCCCCAGTCTCTGTTCCAGCAAGCCTCTGTCTGTCCTGAGGCTGGACCTGTGTCTTTGTCCCTTTTCAATCTCCAGCTGTTCTGGAAAGCAAAATTCCATGCTCCTGTAGTATTCTACCATCTCCTCCCATCCCTGCATACTTACTTTCTTACATCCCTAAATATCGACCTCCCTACACACTTTTCATGCTTTCTTTATGTTGTTCCTAATGGTCCATTAATTCCTCTTTGGTAACTATACAGGTTAAGGAATTTCCTGACATTTACACCACAGGTCTTTCTGGAAGAAAAGCTCTTCCTACCCACAGGAGATTGCCAGCAACTCCTAAGGTTGGGCTTTTCAGTCTAGGATCAGTGGGAATGCCGTTACAACACTGCTGTAGTGAGCACTGCATTTTGCCTTCACCGCAGAACAGGGCTTTCAGGATGGTTTTGGTGTGTTCTGTATATACAAAAATATTCATATACAGAGTATATACAGAGAGAGGCTTAGCCAGTGTGGAATTTTACTGGAGAGAGCAGTAAACAGTTTTTGCAGGCAGGGAAGCAGCTTGTTAGTGTGGTGCAGAATGCCTTCAGACACTGGTCCTTCCACATGCTTTTCTAACTTCACATCAGGCCTTACTCTCCCCTATTCCTGCTCCCCCTGCCTGCTCCTTGGCTCTTTTATTGAGCAGGTAGAGGTTAAAAACTGCATTGCAATCCCTTCTGCAAAATTCTGAACAATACGGTCATTTTGCTGTAAAAACACCTTTTCCCATTCTTAAATGAAGTCATATGCAACATAAATTATGTCTGTTAGTGTATATCTGGTATTCTGTCTGACTTTTTGTGTTTGCATAGCATTGGTACTGCAAATTAGTTAAGAAAAATAAGGGTGCTACAGAGTGGATTTCTTTGTTGAAACTGAATAAGATTTTCATAACATTGAAAATGGAAGAATGTTTTTACAAGAATTAGCTATGTCTAATTGTAAGTTAAACCCTTGAAAGATGGGTTAAGTATGGCATGACAGGTATTTCTTTAAAGTGAATCCTTTATTGCTTTTTACAGAGGTGGAAAGAAAGAAGGGACACAAAGAAAAGGAAAGGGTAACAGACTGTGGTTCTTATGGTTGTAGACAGTAACAGGAGGAGGATAACTGAGAATCCTGTACAATGAAGTGATAAAAGGAATGGAAGATTTAGTCAAGGTTGCACCAGGGTGTTTTATAAGCTAATAATAGTCTAATATTTGAAAAGGGGACATCGAGATTAGATTTAATGAGAAACTTTCCAGCAGAAAGATTTGACAGTGGAATAGTCTGTTTAAATGGTCATTGAAGTATAATCACAAGAAATGTTCAGGAAGAGAGAAGATAAAACTCTCAAGTGAGTAGTGAGAGCAGAGATTAACTAGACCTGCTCATAGCCCTGGTGATACTGCTGGGCTTTGAATTTGTAAAAATAAATGTAGTGCATTGTTTCATGGCATCTTCTCAGTCTCTATCCTTAAAAGTTGTTATCTCCCTTCAAGCCTCTCCAACAAAAAAAGGCATAAATATATTTTTCCTACTAACTCTTACTGGGATGAAGATAAATTATAATCCTTATATTTCTTGTATTGCAAGAACTAATTAGGAAACTCAAGAAGTGTGTATGTGAGTTTGAAATTATTTCATTCTCCCTCTCTATGGGAAATACCAAGTGGATTATCTGACACTGCAGTTTTCTAATGCATAATGACAGATATTGCAAATACTGGGGATCCTGGGTCCAAGGATGCCACATTTTACTAGCTAGTAGAAGATGTAAGTGCACAACTTCTAGGGGTTTAATTCACTATTCTCTCCTTCAGGCATTCTGCATACTGCAGCAATAGCCCAGGCTGTTGAATTTGGTTGTGCTCTGCTATTTTTAAAATGAGTGTCTTTTTGTGTCTTTTGATGGGAACAGTTTAAAATGAAACTAGAGAAGAGGAACTAAAAAACATTGTTGACCATATTTGTCTGCATCATTAGGGGTTACATTTCAAAATAATCTTCGCTTTTTTTGTGGTCCAAGATAGCCCAAACGCCTTTCAGAGGCTTGCTTTGATCTATGGCTAGCTACTTAATCCCCAAGAAGCTGTTCTCTTGAGAGAGAATTTATAGACTTAAGGGTTGCTGTGGTTTTGTTCAGTTTCTCCTGACCATATCTCTCAGTTTCAGTGGGAAAGAGGAGCACAGCACCCGTGTGAGCAGTACCTTGCAGTATCCTCCAAAGGAAAGTGAAACCAGATTTTAAGCTGCCATGGTGGGTTTAGCAATTCAACTCACTCCTCAGACTGCTGTGGAAAAGGCAATAGAGCTGTTAGTCAAGAGAAAGCGGGATAAAAAGTACTGCAGCAGAACAACAGCAACGTCAAATGCCATTGGAAGGACAGGACAGGCTACTGGGTTTACATTTACCAAGGAAAGAAATAAGAATCAAGATAAAAGGCAGAGGAGAATGAGGATGGTGAATGGAGGTGTGTTTTACAAGAGAACGGTTTTATTGGAAAGGTTAATTGGATATTAAGATAATGTATCCAGTCAATTCTATTTCAATACTTTGCTTATAGATAGTTTCAAAATTATTTAGAAATTCTGATGGTAGATGATTTTTAAGTCCTATGGCTATGTACTGTTGAGATCTGTATTATGGGAATTCAAGGCTACATTAGATACATTTTGGAGGGGAGTATCTAGAGGCCACATTTGTTACAGGAATTGGAACTGCTCTGACTTTTCCCAAAAGACATTTCAAGGTAATTGGGTTTTAGACATTATTTCCTATAACTTCGGCAGAGATAGCCTCTGATAATGTAAAATAAAAAATCTGCCTTTTGTTTCATACTGTCAAGGCCGGCTGCATCCTGCAGTAAGAATGTATGTATAGAAGCTCATTGAAAGCTTCTTCAAATTATTGCAATTGATTGACCTTCAGGAAACAAAAAAGGGAGGAGAACAAAAGCTACTTTGTTTTTCCTGAACAGATGTTGTACTGATTATATGCATAATTTAAACATTTAATTGAGAAAAAGTCTCCTTATGCTTAAATTATCAGAAATTGTCTAGAATTTGCAGTGACACTAGAGTTCATTGCAAGTCTTTTGAAATTCTGAATACATGTGCAATTTTTATACTAAGATTTACTTGCATCTCAAGCAAGTTTTAAAAGCTGTTAAAATGCCAAAATTCAGGCTAAGCATAAAACATTCTTTTACTAGGTTTGCTTTATGATAACAATCTTTAATGGATAACTGCACACCCTGTTTAACCCAAAACCCAACCCAGTTCAGAGCTCTGTTTTGGTACAAAACATTTCACATTGTTCAGATTCTATCTTCTACGTGTGTCTACATGTATTCTCTCTTTGCCTTTTGGCTGCAATAAAGAGAGATTGAAAATAGGTGGAATACAGTTAGATGGAATGAGGAGTGTAACGTGTTTGGTTTGTTTTATTTGATGCACATATGTCTATCCCTAAGAACCTGAAGTTGCAACATTTTGGTTTTTTCTAACTATTTAAGTAATCTAAGACCTTGTTTTAAGGGGATGTGCTACAGAGAATTGGAAGGTGGAAGGTTGCTTCAAACTAAAGTGCTTAAGAATTGTTTCATTTTATATGGTCTTCTCTATATGACTAAACACATGACTGAGGGCAGCACTTATTTCTTAACAGTAGATTACTGTGGATCTTTTTCTCATCTTTGGTCTCTTGCAGAGCTTAGCTAATATTGAAGCAGTACTACACAACAAAACACTAGACACATTAATGATATCTCCATTTACTGATTTGTTGCATCGTGCCCAGCTCCCCCCCGATTTACCCAAACAATTATGCTGAATATTTTTTTCATGTATAGAGGGCTTTTCTTCAGTAAAATTTTTTCTTTCCCTTTACAGATTTCAAGCATGTGTTTATTTTGCATCTGTCTTTCAAGCTATGTCATGTGGTATCCATTACTTAGCATCTGTGTTCATGGCTGTTACTCCTAACTTTGTATGTGGGTTCCCTGGAAATGTGAGTAGTGTTCTTTTCCACAACTCCTCTGCATCAAGTATAGAGGACATCTGGACACTATGGACATCAACAGAAAATTACATTGTGGTCCAGCTGGAAAACGGAGAAATTTGGGAACTTGATCAATGCAGCAGGTCCAAACGAGAAGTTAGTTTGGATCTGGCATATGAATATGAAGGCAACAAGTCTGTATTTCCTTGTTCTGATGGATTTCTCTATGATGATACGAAGTGGAAGAGCACTGTTGTTACGCAGTGGGATCTGGTCTGTGACCGAGAATGGCTTGCAAAATTAATCCAGCCTACGTTCATGCTTGGAGTCTTGGTTGGAGCAGTGATTTTTGGTGACATTGCTGACAGGTAAAGTCCCATCTTCTGAAAACTGTAGCTTCAGGCTACAGTAACTCCATGTGTATCTCCCTGGTTTTGTTGTTTTCATTCACTGTGTATTCATAACTACATATGCGATATTCAGGAGGTTTGGATATTGCTTTCTTCACAGATCTGTTTAACTTGATTTCTTTTTCCAATAGCAAGTACCAATTTTAAAATGTATTCTCAAGTAATTTACTTTTAAAACTTTTTCATACTTTGTCATCCATTGTCCTAGGCCTTGATCCCTGAAATTGCCCTGTGCAGCTAGTATTTGACTTTAGATTTTTTATTTGTTTGTTTGTTTGTTTACTTGTTTTAACAGGAATAGCAACAGCTCATTGTAATAGCAATGGTAAAACCTGGGAGGAGATTTTCACCTCATTTTCCATGAGGAGACATTCCTCATGGAAATGCAGATTTTTATTTTGTAATATGACAAACAGCGGAAGGGCTACTAGAAGGTTAGATATCATGTATTTTAAAATCACCTTTCCTAACCTCTGTGATGAATACAACTCAGTAGGGCTGATGCAAAGGCTTCAAGGGTTTAATCAAGCCCCACCTTCTTAAACACCCACACACTATTTTCCCTTGCTGTCCAATTGTAGGTTTTCCCTGAAAAATTTGCTTAAACTTCAGTCTCTTGAAAGCTAGTGCAGATAAGAAGAAAAATGGGTGTGGGTGAGCTGTGCTGTAGCTTCACTTATTTACCAGCACGTACAAAGTTCTGTTTGAGCACGAGGAGCATCAGTCCTGGAGTGACTTGACCCAGGAACCGTGCTCATGGTTCCAAGGCCCATTCCCGTCCATCGCTTCCTACCTGGGTGTTATCTCAGATCATGCACTGAAATCCAACATCAGAGCTGGACTCAGAGGCAACAGTGAGACTCAGGGTGTACACCTGTATCTTCCTGCCTCAGTTGGTTTTCTCTCTCAACACAGACATATTCTTGCCTCAGAAGAGCCCAGCCATGCCCATCTGTCCATATGAGAATCAAATATCCAAGCTACATTGTACTACATTTTGTCTTGGGCACTTTCTGTACCTGTGCTTTGCTTTGAAGGCTGCTTTAGAGCTATTTATGTCTTTCTGTAAAGGAGCTTGTTGACTGACAGTTCTGTTGGGTGGAGGGTGACGTTTCATCCCACATCTAACAGTGTAAGAAGAACAAGGAGATCAGGCGTGTTGTTTTCTGATTTTCCTTCATCAGCACAGCACTACAGTGTGACAGTCACAACGTGGGAATGCAACAGTAATGATGAGAATTTTTTTTAAATTAGCTTTTAGAACATGTGGAATCAATCTGCCTCCTAATCCCAGGCTTTGTAAAACCGTACTTAGTACAAAACCAGAATATAATGCCAACATCTGTTTTGAGTCCCTTTAAATAATTCATAACTTTATTAATTAATACTTGGACATGATTTATAAGGTTAGGATTGTATTGTTCTCATTTCCATCAATTCAAGCCGTGGGCAGCCAGTTAAGATAATACACACATTCTGAGTTGCAGATTTACAGCTGCAGACTTTACAGCTCAAAGTTATTATTTTCTGACACATCCTGGCTCATGGGAAATATGTTTGTGTGTTCCTCCCATTAGCAATTAACGGATTTCCCAACAGAAGAGCTCTGATAGATAAGATTTACTGGGATCTTTTCTGGCAGGGATCAAAGACCAAATTGTGACTCCAGGTCAAGGCTGGAGAAAAATAAGAGGAATTTTATTGGAGTACCAAATACTCACAGAAAAAAACCACCCTAAAAGTCCTCTAACTCTCTGTCTAAAAGTAATATCCCTATTTGTGAAAAGCTGTTTGCAATGGAGGAGATAATAAGAGACGAAGGAATTATTATCAGGGAAGAAAAATAATTCCATGCAGTTTTTGTTACAGAGTATTTGTAGATAGAATGTAGTGAATTCCCAGTAGAGTTTTGTATATCTACTGCTGAAGCTAGTATTTGACATGACTTTTTTTGCTGTTAGTATACTATTTTCCTGTATTTCTGTGTTTTTATATGCATGCATGTGTCCTGTCAGAAATCAGAAAATTATGGGGAACTATGTGATTGTAATTTTTTAGATAATTCAATTTTAAAGAACTGGACAAAGATATGTTACAGAAACCTCTCATTACTATCCAAATTGGTTGTTACTTTGGCAAAAGATAGCATGTGTTACCACAGTTAACTTTTGTTAGAAATTATTAACATGATGCTACTTAATATAAAATACCTGAAGAACTGATTTATGTCCTCATAAATAAGAGTAAATTTACCAATCAGTTATGTAGAAATTAAAACTGGAAGTGAACATATGTAATGCACGCT
>WEIT01032201.1:1967-85166 GCA_013389985.1 Dryoscopus gambensis
TTTAGTTTATTGCTGAGTCTCACTGTTCTAGTTTGAAACCCCAGCTTTTTAATGAACTACCAAAGGCAAATTGCATATTACACTCACCCACCCCCAACATCTGAACATGAGGATATTTGCAGAGGGAAAGGGGAAACGGAGTTTTCAGTTTCAATGGACCAAAGGTATTGGATTATTGATGTTACACATAGGAATTGAGCTTATGTTTTACATTACAGTCAAGCATTCCTATAGCTTCAAACAAATAAATAAAGGCTGTTGAGAGAAGGACATGTTGTTCATTTAGTGTCTAACAGTGGTAGGTTCAGCCTGTAGGAGCATGGAAACATTCCCTATACTACCTGAACCGGGTTTATAGCCTTTCAAAATAAGACTGTCATGGATTGCGCAGTTTGGCAGATTATTCATGACTCAGTCACTGCATACAGAGCATTGGCTTCTGCTGCATCTGAGGGACCTTGACATTTCTTAAAGTCATGCCAAAAGTATTTCAAGTCGGCCTCTCAGAAAATGATGCACATTAAGCTAGAAACCACATCTGAAAACTTCAGTTGATTTGCTTCATATAAACTTGAATTGAACCTCAACCTTACAAAACAAGGCATATTAAAACATAAAGACAGCTGAATGGTAACCATGACAACACTGCTTCCAAAAACCCCATAGGTATAGCCAACATTTATATGTATATACTGCGAGGGATAATACATTCTTTTGTGCACTTATTAATACCAGTTCATGCTGCGTGCATGACTTTCCATGAGCAAAACTGTACCTTATGGAGGACTTTCCAGATCTTAATTTACCTTTGATGTTTTTTGCTACTCTGATAAGGCCCATGCAAAATGAAATTAGTCAAAATGTTCCAAGTTTTAGGCTTGGGTGCAATATGGTCTCAAAATATTGCCTCAATTTTAAAAGTCTGTCTTGTGGTGAAATCTGTGCTGCAACTATGTGTTGCGTTCCACTGAGCCGTAACAGTAGCTATAACATTTTAATTTCTTTTATTTTTTAATTATGACAAAAAGAGTGAAATTTTTTTCATTGCTGTATTTTAGGAAGATGAATGCCAATTTTTTGAATAGATTGTTATGTTAAATGAACCTTTATTCCATCTAGATGTCTGCTATTTTCCAGTCCTTGGACTAAAGGACGATTCTTTAGTTTGGACTCTTGTCAGCACTGATATAAAGTGCTTTATGTCTCATTACTATAACCCATTTCACCCCAGCATTTTTAATCCCCTTTTCACTACCTAAATTAAGGAATTCAGCCCTCTCCATCAGTTTGGAGAGGAATATGTTTAGTTTATTTTGCAATACCTTGCCAAGGGACATATTCCTAAATGAGTATTTTCTAATCTTTAATTAGTACCACAAATACTTTTGCTGCCTGCACATTCTTCCAGTGAAAGGTTGTATAGAGCAGCCACTGCATTCTGCGTGTCCTGTGGGACTGTGTGAGGGGCTACACACTCCCCTTTCACACAGTGAACAAAAGCTAAATTCTTGCCTTCTTTAATTTCTTTATTTTCCTTAGGTCTGAAATGCTACAACTATAGGTGTAGTCCTGAGGGCTGAATACTGATACTCAGACCTTCTTGGGTGGTACCAGGGTAAGGCTTGATCCAGCTTTATGATTCATCTGTCATCTCTTCTTTTGCAATTACATTGCTTTTCTGACCTTTTATATATTTACTTCATAGCATAGATACAGTGTTTACTACTTCTTTGGGAACATAATGAATTGCAAACACAATGTCCTTTCCCCCAACAAGACTAGAGCATAAATAGTTCAGTCGCTATCAACCAGGAGCACCACACATATGTAATTCCTTATGCATTTTTATATGCTTATATATTTTTATAGATATATAAGATGTGGAACATTGACAATGTGCTAACTTCGCCCATTAATGAGTTGGATACTTGTCTCTGGCATCAACCAGTTCTATTACACAGCACACAGAAGCAATAGCAAAGGCAGCCTTAGACTGCAAAAATCTCTGCTCTTGTACTATTAACGCACATCATTCTTAGCTCATCTGTGACAACTTATGTTAAAGTTTTGTTAACTAGAACTGCAGTCATACCTTTTAATCCACTCTATGCTTTGGCAACGAGACCTGGCGTGCATCTGGGCTGTCCTCAATAGCTATGCCTGCAGCCTCAGAACAGTGATTTCAGTGAGGTTTATCCATCCTGCAGGGAGAAACCTTAAATATAATCTGGTGTTTAATTTGTCTTAACTTTCCCTGTTGGCTTCTCCCAGGCTAAAGCCAGAGTGTAAGCTAACACCTAAGGAGTGTGGATAAAATGGGTGCCAGGATTTGACCGTAAACTACTGCCCAAATTAGCACAATGGTATAGTTACTATTAAAACAAATTGCCCCATGTTGTAAAGAGACCTCCAAAGGTTGAATTTGTGAAGCTGTCATGGTCTTAAGCACAGGGATCTATTTCTTGCCTTTTCAAAATACAGAGCTTGAAAATTAAAACTTTGATTGCCCTTTCCACTTGCCTATTCCAGGGTTTATGTAGTTTAAATTTAATTAATTCTCAGATAAAAGATCTGGTATATAAGCACCAGCTATGAGTGACAGCTGCAGTGATGGTGGCATCCACCTTCTGCTGGGTTTTTTGGTCTAAACTGTCTATTCCTTAGTGTGTGGAACCTTGTTCTACTTTGGGGACCGCAGGAATATGTAATCCAAAACATCCTATTTCCATCTGGATGCTCCCCTCCTTTCTTCATCCAGCACTTACTGCACAAATGCTACTGTAAAGGTACCGTGAGATGGTGCTAAGGGCACAAATGCAGCTCATTAATTGTTCCAGGAATGAGAAATGAAAGAGCAGTGAAACCCTGGAGGCATTAAGGGACAGAAGAATCATGGCATGAGCAACAAAACCCTGTCAATTCTCTTGGTGCAACCCTCCCTCTGCTTTTAATTCAGCCTAGGCACTGCTGTCTGGACACGAGCTCCCACCATGGCAGCAGCCTCTACCTGCTGCTGGCCCCATGTCCCCTGCCATCAGCTTCTGTGAGCAGTGCCCACTCAAGCTGCTGGGCAGGCAGAAGTCCAGTCTGGAATCGGCCATAGCACTGCTGCATCTTTGGGTGTCACCAGCACTAAATGGAATGGCAAGCAAGGCCCTTCCATAGCTATCCAGTGCCAGCATCCTTCCATCTTTAATGCAGTTGGCCCAAGAAAGCTTGACATTGAGAGCAATGCTAGCTAGGATTGATGTTGCTGTAATGCTGTAAAATCTTTAGTGAAATGGGGTTTGTAGCTGCTAATACCCCTCGTCTCCTCCCAGGCAAGACAACACCAACCCATTGCACCACCTGTGCTAAAAGTTACCAGCCCAGCTGTGCAGGGCATCGCCATGCACGGCTCTGCGCTGGGCTGGGCTGCTCACAGTGCCACACCGACCTGTGATCCACTCTAGCTGGGCTAGGGCAAAAATCCCAGCTCTCTGCAGTAAGATTTAAATTCAGCTTTATAGAGAATATGGAGAAATGTTGTGTCTCACAGTCCACTGTGAAAAATTACTGCTTCCTCAAATGATTAAGGTCCTTAGGAGACAATCAACAAACTGACTTATTTCTCCTGTAAACGGGAAAAACACATCCCTTACTGCTGCAGAGGTTCCTAAATGAAGCACAGCTGGATGGCTGCCAGTAAAGCCTTAGTATAGTAGTTGGCTGGGGAACAAGGATGTCCTGGCAACCACGTGTTTGTTAGTGAGGATGCTGCATAATTTTTAACAAATGGTTGTGAGCTAAGGCTGGGGTGGAGGTGTGGTGAGGAGGAAGGCCTGCCTCCCAGAGATTTACACAGGAGCTGCTGCAGAGAAAGTAAGCACTCTCCATGGAAAGCAGTGCTGGAAAAATGGAACCTTAGATGTTTAAGGCTAAAGAGCCTTCAACAATTTTGCAGGTGTACTTAACTCTTTCTTCTATCTGCTTGAAGCTATAAATGTGACAAGGTGCCTCACCATCACAAGACAGATCTAAGGGAAGGTTATGCAGGCTCCTTTTGAAAATAACAAAAATTAAAGCTTACAGAGAGAAAGGGTGAAAAAGCTGGGTTATGAACTGATTGGTTTGGACTGCACCAACATATGTTCTACCCCTGATTTAGTTTTGTAGCTTCAATCTCTTCCTCTGTGTAAGTAAATGTGCATCAGTGCACTAGTAGTTAAGGTATAATTTTAACATAGGTACTGATGCTTTTTCTTGCTCTCCTAAAAAGCTAGGTCAGGTCACTTCTTGTGTACTGAGGAAGAAAGGTAAGTTCTTTTCAGACAATTGCTACACATCATTTGTTGATCTCACCCTGGGGCAAAGGTCTCCAGGGTAAAGGTTTTCATGCTTTCATAAATCTAAACTTCTGAGGAAGACAATAGTAGACAGACAAGTGTCTTAAATAAATCCGCAGAGTACCGTTGCAGTTGCAGCTATTAATGGAGGCCTTGTAAGCATGTTCATTAATTCTATCTACTAATGACAGCCCAAATCCGAGGGCAGCTCTTTGTGAGGGCAGGTGAGTTCTGGTGACCTTGCACATGTATTCAGCTGGTGGTTCCTCTTCCAAATCTTTGTGCAACAGGAATGGTCACTGCTAAGGAACAGATGTGTTTAACCTGACAAAAAGCTCCAGTTCATTGGTCTAGGGAACAAACTCAGGGGCATATCTCATGTATTTATAAAGATGGTGTAAACTTCTTTATTTGATAGTATTAGTTAATATTTACAAAGTATTTTAAATTCCCAGAGAAATCATTACAAAGTTGTTGTAAACATTATTATTGCTATTACTGTCAGGAACAATATTGTGTTTTATAATCTACACAAATACTAATACTGTTTTGTTTCTTAAGAGTACTTATGTGCTTTATAAAATGTCGTGTATTGTTCTCTGTGTCCTCTGATCCACAGTAACTTCATAATGATATGAAACACTGACATTTGGGGATTGTTTTTTACTGTCTTTTTTTTTCATACAGACTTCCATGGAGGATTTGCTAATGGTATACGTGTGTGTTTGAATTAAACCCTTTAATGCTAGGGGAGGAGATCAGTTTGACATGGAATTCAACAGCTGTTGTTTCTTTAAGGAGAAAAGGCCTGCTGGATTTAAGTGTGTTTGAGTATATCTGGTTGACTGAACAGCTTCCTCAAGGAAGTATTCATTCAGTCAATGTCCTGAAGGGTTAAGAAAACAGAAACCCATAGTGTTACTGAGTTGTTGTTATGTATGTTGCCAAGGGAACTGTAGCTGGAATGTTTAAATGTGTTGTTTCTCCCCAAACCCACAGGAGTGGAGCTTGAGTGTCTTGGTGTGCCCTAATCCTCACAATTAGTTTCTGTGTGGTGGGGGGGCTTATGGGGCTGATCAGACTAAATACTTGTACTGACACTGAGTAACATTCCCACCATGCTGGACAGAGTCGGTGTAGTATCATACTCATCACTTAGGAGAATCACAACCAGAAGCAGAAAAGGGAGTATATTAAAAGCCTCCCTTTTTGCTTCTCCTTGAACCCTGTGTATTTCTTTTAGTAATGCATATTACAGAAATTAATGATCTCCAAGGAGGTCTCCTTAAGAATTTGGTAAGAGAAATCATGGCATTGATTGATCTTGACTCAGATCTTTAGTATCTCTATTTTTTGTCTCACATGACATATTATTTACTTCATGGTATGAAGCTGGAGAAACCTCTGTTGGAAATGACCATTTCAACAGAAGAGGCAAGTTTTAGCCTTGTTTCCATGTAAAGGCTGGGCTCTTGCACTGCAACAGACCAGTCTGCAGAAGGTCTAATCAGTAACTCCTTATTGCCAGATAATTGCTGTAAGAAAAATACCTACATGTATCTGTAGAGGTCAACTGTGCCATGTATATTTCAAAAAGCTGGGAATGACCCTCCCAAAGCCTTCCATGGGGCCATCATTCTCAAATGTTGGGCGTGTTCTACCACGGTGGTTTTTTCATGGGTGGTTGGTGGCACTCAGTTGAATCAAAACTAGCTGAGCAGCACTCAATCCCTTGTGGAATCAAACATTTTTCCTAGCACAAACTGACCCACACTTTGACTGATTTATGTATTTCTTCTGGTATGTGGCAGGATTTGCATTCAGGGGAACGTTTTCCCTTTTATACTTGTAGCCCCTCCTATCACTCAACATAAGGTTTTTAATATGGTCCAAGATAATTCTGTCTTAATGTACTTTGAGCCAAGTCTAGTTCCAATGGATGTGGAAAACACAGATTACCTTCTCCTTGCAGCTGCCTCTCAAGTGCAAAAGCTCAATGGTTTCCCAAGGCATGGTTTTTAAGCACCTGATAATTCTTGCTGCCTCCTAAGCAGGACCCACATCTTGAACTGGAGACATCCTGAGACAGAGGAAGATCTCCAGCTGGTCAGTGTTGGGGCAGATTACACACTTTTTATCTACGTTAGTCCTGTGTGCACATCCTGTTGTGAAGTTTCCTTTTTTTGTTCTTCTCTCAGTATGAAACCATTGATCAACAGGCCAAGAGGCCTTTCTGCATCCAGATAAAACAGTGAGCTTAGGCTTCATCATGTCCTGGGGTCCTTATCCTCCAGCTGTCCACACTGGGAGTCATCTGAACTGCAAAACACTGAGGAATACTGGTTCACACCTGGCTCCGCTACAGACAATGATTTCAAAACTTCTTTCAAGCTCTTAGATTTTTAAAAGTTAGGAAACCAGACACAGTGATAATAGAATCCTGAGGAGTCAATGCTTCCATCAGTGCTCAGAGGCCAAGGGTCCTATTTCCAGTAGGATCAGAATGAGCGGACAGTGCTGAAGCTTGGGAATGCTGACAGCAGACATTTCCCAGCTGTGATGAATCTTATGATTTAAAATAAAAGAACAAAGGAATAAAAGCTGAAGCTTGATCAATGATTTCTGTGTCTCTTTTACTCCATCACTTTTAATATTGTGATGCAAAGAGGGACAACGGACAAGCATTAATTTTTTGGTTCATTCTATTACCTATTTTTGTGCTTTCTGAAACTCCTGCACCAGTTAGTTTGACCAGGCATTTTTGCACAGTTCTGAAAGTTTTATGTAGGGCTGGACTGGGGTGCATTGCAGGAGCTGAATGTGGTTTGCCTACGATCTTGTTGGCTCAGGTTTGTACTTCATCACTCAGATTTATCTATGGTTGTATTTAAAATAGTCTCTTAGAAGTCTCCTTAGGTATTCTCAGGTCTTGTAAACTGAATGCAAAACAGAAGCAACGATATGAGCTGAGTCCACTATGTAAGACAAAGAACCTATTAAAAACCCTATAAAAAGCAGTGTAACCAAAGCCCTGCACTCCTCAGAAGAGTTATTCCTGCAATGGGTGCTAAACTCCAGAGCCCTAACGATGGGGCACTCCTTACCTCTCCTCTTCCTTTGCCATTTGCAACCACAAGGTGAGGATTAGAAAAAATCTGCCTTTTTCTTTATATTAGGCACGGGAAACTTTTGTTTTGGCCGTGCTTCTTTTTGTCATTTACAGAGTTTGTTTTTCTCTTAATTTTTTTGGGAGCTTTTTATTTCCTGTCAGTGTGTGTGGGAGAAAGCTGTTCTAGTCCGTAAGTTATGCGCCCCTTACAGTGCCCCTTAGTTACACAGCACAAGGAAAAGAGAAACAGAATCCATGGCACCGTGCAGAAATGCTGCACTATATAGTTTGCCCTGGTTAAACATTCCCAGAAAGGCAATAACACAATGCTGTGGAGCTCCTGAATGTCTTTTGGCCCTTGTGCTGCAGAGGTGCAGGCATTTAGGGTTAAACTGAAACAGCGCTGGATTCGGGGCAAATTGGTCTTCAGATCTAAGCTACACAGATCAGAGTTATTTCCTTTTCATATTTCCACAACCCTACCTCCTCCATACGTGAAATAAGTGGCATCTGGAGCCTTGAAAAGCAATACGCAACAGCTGTGTGAGAATTTAATTTGATACAGCCACGTGCCCGCATCTTCAGCCACCTTTTTTGATCTTCCTTCAAACAACTTAAAATATATCTACAAAATAATGCTGAAAGTCTTGTACGTACAAGATTTTTTTGGTAGTATGTAGCTCTGTCATTTTTTGCCTTGTCTTCTCCACATGCAGGGAGATGTCAAAGTGGAAAAGAAAGAATGGTTATTTATTCATATTTTTCAAAGCTTGCAAGAGGCAAGAGTTGCATTTTTGGATTGAGTTTGGGATGGTCTCACTTTCTCCTCAGCACTTATCTTGTAATTCACTTTATCTTGTTCTAAAACATTTTGGTGAGGGAACATGAGCACTGACTCTCATCATGTCCTTGTAGTTGCTGGGGTTTTTGAATTCTCCCTCAGTACATTCATGGCTAGTGGTGCCTAATGACAGAATGGATCAAACCATTAGACTTAAAAAGCAGCTTACATGAAATATGAATGTGCATCTGTAGTTTGTGAATCTTGTGTCAGCTGCTTTTTCTTTGCTGCTAATAGTTGAACCTTGCACATTCCTACATTCCTATGCATATGCTTTAAAGATGCACCTTCAAGATCAAACTCTTTACCTGTTTATACTTATGCTTGTCCTTAAAGCATCATGTAGACTTTAAAGCTGCAAGGACCCCTCAAAGCTAACTTTGTCTATGAGAGGCTGAGTCCATGCAAAACACTGGATGGTAGAGCAGGCTGTGGTTGTGCTCAAAATCAACTGCAAGTGGGAGACAACAGGATTTTAATAATGTAAACAAGAAAAAAAGAGTCCTATTCATTAAAAGTGCACATTGGAATTGCATGGTAGCTGACAACAAGTTTCCACAGCAAATGTACTATTAACTAACAGAAAAGCTCCTTCTGATTTGTAAATAATATTATTGTAAACTCTGAATTATGGTTTATCTGCTGTTCTACCTATTAATAACTTTCTATTATGTTCAATCAATTAGTTATTGGAAAAACACCGAGGCCAGCACTCGTACAACAAATCAAACCTTTCAGCACCGTCAGATGCTGGGGACACTGGCACATGTCTGCCTTTTCTGCCAACAACAGAACAACAACAAGAACCCCAGCAGAACCACGGCCTTTGGTTAGCCCCTGCATTTTTACACTAGGATCTGTTCAGTTGATATAAAATGGTAACTCAGGCAGTCCAAGTCAACATTACAGGGGGCCTCTATAGGGGAAAACACAGCCCCTAAACAGGCTTCCAGAGTCCCCCCCTCAGGTTCTAAAAATGCAGTTTTAACCATCCCTAAGACGAACCCCCCACCAACTTTTACAGAGGCCACCCTCTGCTCACAAAACCTAGTCCCTTCCCTGAAGGCCTTCAGGATCCTTTGAAATGGAAAATTTATGCTGTACTGAAATAGTTCATACTATAATAAACAACTAGTGCCATCATTCTGCTGGTATTCAGAGCGCAATTAAACCTGAACCTCATGTGAGGATTCCATTTGGGGTGGAAGGTGGTACTGTGGGGAGGACAGACAGCTCACCCCGAGTCTTTCCTACTGCAGCAGGTTTTACTGCTTGTCCTCCCTGCCCCTGCAGTGAACAGCCCCCTTCTCCCTCCCCACATTTACACGAGGCACGGGGGCTTGTGGGGGATTATATAACTTATAGGTCAATTTGTTGTTTGGGCAGACGAATGTGGTATGTTGGCTGAAGCTGTTTGTTTGCTTAAGTTCTCAGAGTTCAATGAGGTCATTTTCTCATCTTCCCTGTGTTTTCTGTATTTTCCACAGACCTGCCAGCCTCAAACAACACCCTCTTTCTTCGCATTAGAAATGGAAACACGTCCTCTGCAGGAATTTTCCACTTAATAGCTCCTGCTTTCCTACCGGGGGCCTCAGTGCACCACCACTGCAATGCTGTATTTCTTTCCACTGCAGTTTGACATTTTGCAGCCAGAACAACGAACGGCATTCACTACATCCTAATTTTTGAAAAACATATCTCTGTAGGCCCACAGAATGCACCCAGTGCAGCAATCACCAGGAGAAAATGGCAAAGGTATTTAAACATCATTACATGTCACTGAGGATATGACATTGTCTGGTGAAAATGCTCTTTTATACAGTTGCTTTTCCTTACTCCCCATTCCTCCCCCCTCCAACCCTTTATACACACACAGAGACACCAAAGCCTCTGCCCTGCTCTCCCACTACCAGCCACTCTCTTGTTCTACACTTGGTTGTAATTGTTTGCCTTTGTGAATTACTTCCTTTGCATAATATTTGCAAACTGCATATCAGGTCCTGGCACTGTGAGGAGCAGAAATGCACATTGCAGATAATCTGAGCAGTAAACAAGGAGCCTGCTTTAAAATGCATCGAGTGACCTGTCTGAAGGCAGCAATATTTGCAGATTGTTTACTGCTGAGATGCAATGATGTCGCTGAAATGCAGCAGCCTGAAGAGTGGAGCAAAATGGGATCTCAGACACTCAGTCAAGCACAACCTGCAATTTTTATTTGTTGTCCGCATTCTGCTTTTTTTAAAGTTAGAGCCATATTATAAATTATTAAAAGCTGTTTTCCAAAAATCCCTTTGCTGTATCTGTGAAAAATATTTAATTCGTTTACAGGGAGAAAAATGAATGGAAGTAAACATGTTTATTGCTAGAAGGAAGGTTTCCCCTGTCTGCGCAGTGGTAGAGTCTCAGACAGCAAGGTCCCAGTAGGTCAGACTGGCACATTGAATTGCGTATCAAATGAAACTAGTATTCTGGAAAAAGGGTGGAAAGAGGAAGAGGGGTGTTAGTGAGGAGGTTGCTCAGGCCAGGAGGGTGGGCCACTGAAAAACAACAAGTTAAAAAATAGGATTGATGATTTGCAGGACACCTAGGGTATTTCTTTCAAGGGGTATTACTTCCACTTTTAACCAGGAACAAGAGCTAGAAGAAAAAAAAGCGGCAGGAGCTGACAGCTTTGTGCTGATCAAAGGGACAGAGCATTGAATGCCTTCTTTTGCTAGCTATTTATTAGAGAGAGAGAAGGGCTTCCTTTGCCATTCTGCTTAGGAGAGAAGGGATTAAAGATCAAAAAAAAAAAGGAGGGGGACCGGCATGAGTTCTTTGTTCAGAATATATTTCTCTCCGTCTTTTTTTTATGGTGTGCTGTGCTGTCCACTACAAGACAAAAACACCCATTTCTTTTTATAGCGTTGCTCCCTTTCTTTTCTCACTGACCAAAATTTCTAGTGATAAACAATTCCAGGAGCTTTTTTTTTTTTTTTAATGTAAAGAAGGCCTCCTTTGGGAAACTTAGTTAACTGTCTTTTAGCCTGATTAACCTAGGAAATAAAGTTTAAATGCACTGCTGGGATTCTATTAGGATCATCAGTTCATACAGATAACAGCAAAAGGTGTTACAATGCACTTCACTGGTGCAAGTGATCTCATGTTGTAAAAATGATTATCCCCATCAGAACAGGGAAGGATTAAGGGGCCATGTCTACATCTGGGAAACTCCATAAGTGTTCTATTAGCATTAATACATGTATTAATCACACAGACACAAGAAAAAGACCCATCAGGATGGTGGAAAATGGCACAGTGCATTAAACCCATTCTCTTAAGTCAGTGGAATGTGAGCATCTTTATTCCTAGAATTGCAATAAAGCTGTTAAGTAGTATGAATGAAGTTGGGGAAAGCCTGCTTGTATCATTGTGGACCATAGTGGATTACCTAAAAAGAGACTGCTTCTAAAGTAAAGCACTCCCATTGCAGAGACTTTGGAGAAAAAGGAGGTACATTTAGTGTTCGAGCCCCAAATCTGTTGAACTACACTGTGGATGTTTGATCGCAGTAACCTAACTGCTCATTCTGATTTCTGTTACGTGGATCAGAAAGGAAAGGTCTATCCATGTCCCATGCTTCTGCTCCCTCCTCTGCTCCTTAGTTCAGGTTGCTGCTTCCCAGCATAAGTGAGAGTCAGGCTAAATGGCCATGCAAGCAAGGCTGAGGTAACACTGATAAAAACAAATGCTGTTGATCAGACATGAATAATTCAGCAGATAATCATCGTGGAGTTTGAGATGAGCAGCATTTTCCATACTTTCATTCCACTTCCATTTGCAGCCCCTAAATTTTGTTTCATCTTTATAGCAACCACAAATAAAAAATGAAGCATTGCCAAATATGTGGTGATTTTACAGCCAGCTTTTTATAAGGCCTATTACCAGCATTAGGCTAGCAAAACAAATACACGGTGATGATATTTAGGGTTCTTTTTGATCTCTAACCTTCACCACCACCAAAACAAATCTAAGTCCTTTAGTGGAGATTAGGAATGAAACTCTTGGGAAAAAAAGTGCTCATGTTTTTGCTTGCAGTCTCCTTTCAGCTCTACTATGTTTGTTGACAATCACCATACTAGAGCAGCATCTAGGAAAGTCTTGATAAAAACTACTTTAGCACCATGATAGATGTGATAGTGAGACATATTATTGACTCCATTGCTAAAAATATTATAGTTGCACATGTTGAAATCCTGTCAAGAAGTTGCTTCTTTCATTCCAATATTAAACACTTCTCTTTCAGTGGATATTTGGAATATTGTATATGTCTGTCACCACAGCAGTGACATTTGTTATTTTGTTCATCAAAATGTCACCTGCCTATCAAGATATCTAAGATAAGTAGGACTGGGAAACTTTGTTGAATCATCATGCACAGGCTTTTTTCTGCCAGCAGATGCATTACATGAGACACTTATATTGATGTGGAATAGCAACAGAAGTCAGCTTCCCTGCCTGAAAAGTTACAGGAATTATCATTTGCCTTACAAGGATATTTTAGTAATTTCTTCACAGCATTGGGGGGACAGATGGACTATAAAACCAGTCAGTCTCTGATACTGCAGGGTTGTTCTCAGAGTACATAGTGTTGCAAAGGACTTTGAGGAGGAAGGGGACTCGGTGAGTATTAAGCATTTTAAGTACCATAGTATTTTGAGCATGCTTAGCTACCTTACTTGGCTGCTCTCAAAGCCTGAAAAAATCTTAACTGAGGGCCTAGTAAGCAGCCAGGTGACAAAAGAGACAGGAAATAGGATGCTAGAAAAGCGGAAATCAACTTCTAAACAGGGAGGTAAAGAAGAAATGAAAAACCAAGCCTATAAAAACACGGAGAGGTTTTTAGAAGTGACACCATTCTGACGAAAAGATCAACACTGTTTCAAATATACTGTATTTCTCCACCCACCCCTGAGTAGATCTTAAGTATCCCTTCACTGCTTTGAAATCAGATTTCAAGCCAAAATGTCTGTGTTACTAGTTTTGCAAGTGCTACCACTAATTGAAACCACATAATGCTGCAGATCTGAAATAAGGCATGCAGGGCATCCCTGCTGAAAAGCTACCCAGCAGGACAACCCCTTTGTTCTCTTTCAAAATAAACTAATTCAAGGGAAACGTTGTCTAAATCATTGCTTCTAAATGTATACAGAATTTCCTCCCTGCTCCCCCCCATTTTCCTGATTAGCTATCAAAGGACTTTGCTATTCTTGTAAACTGCAAAAATGGTTTTAATATGCATGCTTGTCATTTCTAGGTGTATAAATTTTGCTTTTTCAGGGATTTTACATGGCACATATTGTGATCACCTGTGGGTAGGGTAGTTAATTAGCAGTGCAGGTCCTATTTCATTTAATTTATACTGCAGCAGTCTACACTAGGAGACTGAGTGATCACAGCCACACTCAGTAATTTAACTCCTTCCTTTCAAAGCTGTTTTAGTAATTATATTTTGGTTGTAAGTTTTCAGAAAGCTTTTACAGTACTTGTTTTCTAGCCATGTAAGCTCCCTCCCTTCTCAGCTCCCCTCAATCCTGGCTGTTTGTCCTCCTGGGTACTGTTGGCTGCATTCCATTAAGAAATTAGAAGGGAGGCAGCTGTCATTATTTTGTCAATCGGAAAATCTAAGACGTGGAAAAAGTCTTAGGAAGGCAGGGGAGTCATGTAACTCCTATTAGGAAAACAGATTATTCCTCAATACTTAAAACAGTACTTTCACTTGACCTAAAATGAAAACTTTTATGTGGTGGACTTTTATGATCCAGGCTTGGATTCCCAGTGGATCACTGAGATGTGTGCACATAAACATCACTTTATACCTGGTTCAGAAATTCACAAAAACCACCCTCAGCACTTCTTGGGGAAGAACTCATGATATCATTTCATTTTGAGCCTCATCCTCATTAAGAATTTTGGATCTATAGCAATCATTCAGCTACATACATTAACATCTGGGGCATAGATAATGTGCCTGCAGCTCAGACCAAAAACATCCAAATCAAAACATGTTTCTTCTCACAGTGACTGGAAAACAATAGCATGTAACTGGTAATGTGCATATAAGTTGTTCACTTGCAGCTTGGCCTTGCTCCCTGTGTGCCCCTTTTAAATTGATCCTATCTTACAGTGACTTTGAGAATTAGAAAGACTTTCGGGGACGTAAGCACTTTAAAAAATCCTGCTTTTGTTTTTCTCTCTGAATAGATACAAGAAAAATTATTTCACTGTAACGTTAAGATTCCACAAAAAACCTGCGCAGTTTTGCATTAGGAATTTTGATTCCAAAGTAGCAGACAAATAGGTAAGTGCTTGCTTTTCACTACTGTAAGAGAGCTGACCTTTACTAATGCTGCTAGTATTGCCAGTTAATCATATTCTCATCAGACATGCATTACAATTTAAAATGAAATAACTTCATAAATTCCTAAGAGTTTCTGTATGTCTGCTACAGATTATACACCAAAGATCAAACTTTTAACATCTGTTCATGCTGGAAAATATTTTTGTACGTGTGCTTTCTTGGCTAAAAATTCTTATTTAAGTATGTCAAATAATTTGGTACTTATGAAAAATTCCTTCCTGACCAGTGTTCATCTTTTTGTGTCTATGGAAGCACAAATCTCAACAGTTACATCACTTTTAACTTAAACAGCTGGTGGCAGTCTAATTATTTATTTTCTTGAGTCCATGGCCTTTGGACACACACATTTCCAGTTACTGGTTAGTTTCCAAGTAGTGGGAAACCTTTTGTAAAATATGGCACTTCCAGAGGAGGAGGGAGGGCTTTTCTTTAGAATAAGAAAAGTGTCTGTGGATTGTGTTTGAAGATACAATGTATGATTAATGATTCTCTATTCACTAGAAAACAGCAACTCTTATTAAGTGAAATGAGAGTGTATCAGAGTAAAATGCAGCCTGGCTGAAAAAAGAAGTGAGCCTAGGAAATCCAAGCATCAACCTTTTTTTTCTGGGCAGTGAAAACAAAGTGTAGATGTATTAGGCTTAAATTTCCAGTGAAGAAGCCAGATATATTTTGTTGCTTTCTCTCCACTATATAGATTGGTCCTGAACTCTGCCAAGGGTCCCATGTTGCCTGTCTGGGCTAATGAGTAAGTTATCAAAACACAAGATTTATGACAGCAGTCAAGGAATTAATGAGCAGAGCTCTGAGGGCTGAGGAAGCCTTTGCAAATCCCCAAAATAGAGAGAAATCTCTGCTTGAATCATCTTCTGTTGTGAGTTGGTATGGCATCTGCTGCTCCAAGTCTAAAAGCGGAATGAATAGACAAAGAGTTTCAGATGTACAAGCTATGCTTAATTACCAAATAATAACAAATAGGAACTCCCAACAGCCCTCTGTGAGATCACGTTCAAATTAGCTACACATTCAAGTTTTAGAGCAACAATTTCCTTGCTTCTATTTATGGGAAAACTGTAGTATGTACACCAGCCACAGAACTTCAGCATCACATGGCAGGGATGATTTCCTAATTGACTCACCCTCTATATTGCTTCATACATGGTCTTTTAGGAGCTTTTTTTCAATGAAGCGCACTGTAAAGCTCTTCCCGAGAGCATCTCCTGGCCAACTTTTGGATGTGACGAACAAAAAAATTGTCAGATATTTCATGGTGCCTAAGAGAAATGTTTTGTCTGTGACCCTTTATATATTAGTCCTGGCTATGTGTATTTGCATCCTGTGTTTTCATGTCAAACTGTGTCAGATGAGGCAGAGAAGAGTTTGATTTCTATGTAGTTTTTGTCATACTGAAATTATTCCACTAGACATAGGCAAGTTGTGAGTTATCAGTGGCCGTTAAGTGTGCTTAGTGGGTAAGCTGAATAGAAAAGTCAAGTTGTGGTTATTAATAATTCACATAAAACCCAGACAATGAGAACTCTTGTTTGAGTGGGAGAGTCGGGAAATCTTGGCCATAGACTCAGAGTATATCATTATATCCCTGACTTCTTTTTCTTTCATTCTTTCCTCTCTCACCAAAACTCCCTCTTGGTTTTTAAAACTCAAAGAGTAGCAATCCAAACTTTTCATCTGCTCCTTAATGTGCCTTTTTCTCATTCAGGCAGCCATAAAATACTGCACTTTGCTGCATAAAAGGATGAAGTGTTTTAGGAATAGATATCAAAAGTATCAGACACATAAACAGTACAGTTAGGATCACAGCAGGATTTTTCAAAGGTAAAAGAAGAAGTGGGAATTATGTGCCCTTTTGCTTTTTTAGCTGCCCACAAAATTAAAAAGAAGCAAAACAACAACAAAAAAATCTTGCTTTATTTCCTCTTGAGGGTCACTGGCCCTAGACCCATTTACAGAGAAGCAGGGCTGAATCATTTAGGTTAAGAGGAAACTAGAATAGTAATTGGAAATAGTGGAACATCTTTTAGTATTTCAGAAATATAGGCCCATTAGAGTTTATGTGGTGTTCTACAGAATAAGATGTGTGTCCTGTCACTTGTGGTAGAATCCCTCCAGTACAGTTCTGCAAATGTCTCCTCCATCTGCGGCCCTCAGATTGCATTCTGCTCATGACACACATTTACATTCTGGGTACTAATGAAAATAAATCAAGGCTCCAAAAAAATCACATTAGCAGCAATTAATCTATTAATTCAAATAATGTTCTTTGAGTTGCTGTCTGAACTATCTCTACCAGAGAGTTTAACACCATTCTAAGGGTCTCTCTTGATGAAGCCCATCTAGTTTGGATGAAGCTCTACCTTAGTCAATGAGATAAGGAGTGCTTGCACATTTACCCAATGTGTGGAGCACCTGGGTGCCTGGCTGCTTATCAGCCTCAACACTGCTACATAGTCAGGTATTTAATACAGAGCCCCGGCCAGATACCCTGCCACTCAGAATCACCCATAAACTAGTGTTAAAAGTTTCTCAAAAAGTAAAAGGCTTAAAGAGAGTTTTCTTAAAATATGGGAGAGTGATATAAATCATGCCTCTGCATTTCCACTACTTGGCTTTAAACAAACGCAAACATAATACAAATTAATGCCTGAAAGGGAAAGAATATGCTTTTCAGAAGACTGAGTGAAAACAAATGTCAGTTTTGGGTCGACTGAAACATTTCATTCCACCCAAAACCAATTGTTCACACAAGTCTAAATAAAAGGTGCTAGAACCAAGCCATAAAACTGTTGCCAGAAGCAGAGCTGAATGTTAGTTACTCAGTGCTCTGTGGCTGCCTGCCTAGCTGTGGTTCAGTCACTAGAGAAGAAATACATATATTTTCAATTGACAGATAGTAAAAACTTCTTTCCTTCCTTCCCCACCTTCACTGCAGGTGGCTTCTTCATCATATACTGTCCCACCCTCTCTCCCCGCTTTGAGCCACAATTAGCACATATTTTCATAATAAAAATAAGCCTCTCCCTCTGTCCTTCCAGCTGCGCTTCCCACCCAGATTCCCATTATGAATCAAGACAAGTACATGTGTTTAAAATAACAAAAAAATATGTCTTTCTTCCCTCCCCAGGCTTGCTGTCTTTTTCCACCCATCACCTCAGCTTCACTGAAATATTTCCTGGAGGCCTCCAGTGTTTCTGCTGAGCTGAAGATGCCTCAACCATCTGATTTCTCCTTCAGTGTTTTTAGAACAACACATGACCAGCATTGCCCAGCAACACCAGGCCATAATGTCAGGAGTCTCTGTCACACTTGTTTAAGACAGTCAGGCGCCAAAGGACAAGGCAAGTTGGATGGAGGCTCAAAGACCAGAGGGGTGAAAGCTCTACTTATCTCTGTGATTCCCCAGGGTTCACACTGCAGAGCTAAGCTTGCTGACAAACAGGCCCTGCAGAAGCACTCTCAGCTTGAACGCTAGCCAGTGTGCAGAGCACGTAAGTACAGACAAGTGGGAGAATATCCTAACTGAGCAGATTTGCATATATTCTGCTAGATGGATTAAAAAATAGGTGCCAAGAAAACTTACCCATGCAGGATTCCCTCCACTATTCTGGCAGAAAATGAGAGGCTTTCCATAGGTTGACATGACACGTGCAGCAACTCTTGTCTGAGATAGAAGCATGTAGATTGGTTGGAAATACTGTATTTTTTCCATGATGAAGATAGTTACGTTCAACATTCTTCTCTGTGCCTCAGTTCCTCTGGAACACAATTGCATAAACATTTATTAAATATCCTAAAACACTCCAGAACAATCTTATTTATATTTTCAGGTTGTCAATAAAAATGCTCCAAATATTTGAATAACCCATGTTTTCTCAGAGAAGTCTTTGTTCTGTTTTTGTTCTTTGTTGCATGTTTCCAAGCCAAACACTGTGGTACCACCTCTTGGAATCTAACCCAGATTTTTCCAAACCAAATCCTGCTTCATACTTCTCAGCCTTCAACACCTGAGCTTCCATTCAGCCTTCAGCTCACTGCTCCCTGTCACCAAGTGAAACTGAGTTTCCATCCTTAGGCCTTGTGTTCTAGTGGCAGCTGGGGGAGCTCTGATACAGATGACTAATGTTTGAGACATGTTTGTACCAAGGTCCAAAACTGTAAAATTTCTCCCACAATGAAAACCACTGAGGATGTTCTCATTTCAAGTGACTTCTTGACCAAAAACTACCATGACTTGCAAGAAACTGCAAGGGTCCTGGTTGCTTTAAATAAGCTTGGCAGACTGATGCAGAAAGAGTTATTTTTTGCCTGCCTAACCCCTAGGGTTGCATTAATAAGCAAGGGGCCATGGACGTTGGCTCGGTTTGCTGCTGGCTGAAAGGGCATATTTTGTACAAGATTGTTAGAGTTTTACATTCTACAGTTGTCTTTTCTCAATATCTTACATCCATACACAGAATTTCAGGCCTGGCTGATGAACCTTCCAAAATGCCAAGTGTGAGCCCTGTTGACAGAGCAGAGCAGGTCCTGAACCCCTGCCAAGCTCTCTGAGCCCTCAAGGCGAGTGGCCAAAGCAAGGGCCAGCTAACAGCCACCATGCACAAGCCAAAATTGGACCCTTAGCCCATGGGATGGACACCCAGATGGCTTGCTCTGCCCAAGTGAAGCACATGTACTGCAGGCAGGTGCATCAGCCTTTTCTTTTCCAAAAAACACAGCCTAGCTCAAAATGGCTTTCTGTCACTAGGAAATATTCAGTTCAAGTCTCACCATTAATTACAAGTATTCATAAAGGCATTATCCAGCAAGCCAGAGGGGACATTTAAAGGACATCTCCTAGTATGTATATCACTATTACATTACCTGTTTTCATTGCTCTGTGAGCAATTTGTATTTATTTATTCAGGCTTCTAAAGGCTGAAGAGGCCAGGACAATAAGCTTGCCATAGGTAGGCACCTCCTCTGAATGCTGAGCAATTCATGACTTGCTTCCCAGTTCTCCATTATGGGATCTGGCATACAGTCCACCACATCTACCAAAGAGTTCATTAGGAAAAGGACAGTTTTGATCCTCAAAAAAGGGCAATAGATGTTGTCTCTGCTACAGAACATTTCTTGCCTATGCTGATTCAGCTCCAGGAGGGTGAATTTGAGAATGTAGTTGTTCCCTTGAGGGCTTAGCCTCCTTCTCCAGCAGCCTTTGATGGAGAGCAACACACAGGTGTCTCCCCTGGCAGAGCTCTACCTGGCACAGGCCATGGCCAGTTTCAGAGCCAACCCCTACGGATGAAATGCAGCCTCTTATCTTCTCATTAACAGAGGCCAGAACAGGTCTTCAACCCAAAGCATGGTTTTTTTATCTTCATTCCCAGTACAAGTTAAAACATGTTTTTATTCTTCCCAAAGCAGTCTGCCTCCCTATGAATGTCCCTGCCTGGAGAATGAGCTGTCTCTCTGAGGACTGCCTGCCTTCCTGCTCTGGCTGCACCCTGCCCTGGCCCTGCACATCCAGCAGCTTGGAGACAGCACTCAGCAGCCAAATGGCAGCTGCTGCAGAGGGGCAGTTTGGCAAGTGGCCAGTGCATGGGGGGCAAGATGGGCTTGAATGCAGAGGGGGAAGGGGTTTTGGCTGTCTGTGGCAGTACAGGTACCATATGCTCAGGGTCAACCCTGAACGGCCTGGGTGGTTTGGAGCAGGGCAGTTAATAGGTCCTTGACTGCAGCCAAAATTCTGTACTGTTTGTACCAGAGTCAAACAGACCTTGATCTCCCACAGCTCCTTTGGAAGGAAGTGCTGTCTTGACCCTCCTAGGCCAGGTACAAGGTGATGCCCTTACAGCAGAATTAACATCTGCACAAACTATCTTCACCCTGATCTCGATGCTGGGAAGAACCTTTGGTGGTAGGAGTGACCCATATCAAAGGGCAGGATAAAGGATACTAGGATTCCAAGCACTTGGTTAGGGCCTGCTGGGAGCAGGAAGCTGAAAGTACTGCTGCCTATCCTCTGGCTGTCAGGCACGTCAGAGTGCAAAGACTGTGGTAAATGTTTTGATGCTCCTGTAGACATGAGGAATGAACTGCACCAAAGGACCACAAGGAAAACCACACCTTATTTATGCCATATTTATGCCTGGTGAAGACGCTTGTCAGAGAAGACACTTTTTTTACCTTTTTGTACTTAAGAGTAGAGTTTGCCTGCGTAAAATTAATTCTAGGCAGAGATTGTACCTTGGGAAGAAAACATTTAGGGTAATAGATTTTTTTATGCTTGGTTATTAACTTCTTGTGTGAGCAATGCTCAAAACATGTTAAATGCTGCACAAGTGTGCCTGGGGGGAAAAAAAAAAGTGAATTAAATAATTTACAGAGAACAGGCTGCTGCAGACTTTCTGCTGGGGTAATCAGGCAGGGGAGAAAGTATTAATATTTCTGCATTATTAAGCTTTGGTGTGCTTGTCATAACCTTCCACCAGCTTTTGCCTTCACTCACTAAAACCTGGCTACCAGATGGCATTACTTGGCTTTGCCTAAGCTTCTGAGACACCCTAGTATCATCCTGTATTCTATCCAGAACCCCTTGGTGTGTTGTTATACAGTACGAAGAGTGAGTCTGGCACCTTTCATTAGCAAACCATGCAATAAATAGTACGAGATCCCCAGGAACAAGCTGGTGCTGTTTTAATGCTCATTTAAGTCTAGTGCTTTTCTGGCCAGTCTTCTCTGGATTTTAATTTATATCATAATTTCGTATTTCTATTTTTGTTTCTGAAAACATCAGGAAAAGCAGGCATAAAAGCTTCAATCAATTAATTTCTCTCCCATTAGTTTTCTGTCTTTATAATTCTAATATCAGTATTGATTGGAGTTAACCCCTAAATTTACTGCTATAAATAAAAAGCAAATTGGCCCAAATATATTTCTCATCATCTTTCAAGAATTTATTTCCTACAGTGTATTTTGTTACTCTGCCTCACTCCAGTGATGTCTATCAACATTTTTGGCTTTTAACAACATTTTACAAAATTATTCATTTCTGAAAACAGATTTTTTTTTTCCCTCATTAAGTCTCTATGAAGCAACTTACGAGGTTAAGAAGTTACGGGATTTCATAATCAGTGGAGTAATCATCCTCACATATTACTAATAGCTAAATTTAATCCTATTTATATTTTGCTTATAGTTTCTATTCTGTGAAGTTTGGGGCAACCCTTTGTAGCACTGAGTGGCTGCTGTGAGCTGTCTTTCATCTCCCATCTTGCTGAAGTGCCTGTGGTGGCTACCTCCAGCCTTAGGCACTGCAGAACTGTGTTTCATAGTCTACAGAGGTTTTGGGTTTTAGTTTTTTGTTGTGATTTTTTTTCTAATCAGTTCTGGAGAACAATCACACCTGTTAAAATTTCCAGAAGATCTTTTAAAACAGTCAGCTAGCAAGCCCTTAACTATGAGGCTTTATTTGTCAAGACTAGGATAAAAATCCCTACTTGCAAAAAGATGTTTGGCCCTTCAGCCTCAGTTCTCTTAAGGAAACCAGTACAGATCCTGCAAGATGTGTGGCTCAGTATGGGATTAACTGAAGGATGCCTTTAGACCTTCTCCTAAGCTATATGGAAGAAATTATTTACTGTGAGGGTGGTGAGGCACTGAAACAGGTTGCACAGAGTTGTGGATGTCTCGTCTCATGAAGTGTTCAAGACCAGGCTGGATATGCCCCTGAGCAACCTGGTCTAGTAGAAGGTGTCCCCACCCATGGAGTAGGGGCTTGGAAGAAGATGATCTTTAAGGTTCCTTCCAACCCAAAGCATTCTGTGATTCTATTTTTTGTGTCTGAAGACTCTGCACTGAAGAAGTGACTTCTGGTTGCACTATTCTCTGTGCAACAGATGATAGGTTTACATTTGATCATAGGGTTTGTGAATTATTATCAATCAATAAATCTGCCATCTAGGATCCCTCAGGAAATCATCAGAGTTGCATTAACTGCATTCTCCAAAACTGGTGACCTTAGTAAAGACCTGATGAGACACTCCTGCTGTTGGTGAACGTCAGTGACGGAAGCAGAGAAAGCTGTGTGGTCAGGCCCTGGGCTGAACCCCATATGTGCTAAAACCTTCAGTGCAACAGCCCTCACACTGTGCTTCACTTTATAAGTCCCTGTGCCATTGCCTTTAGTCCCCTTACTTAATTTACAGTAGGTAGTGTCTCTCATTGTGCTGTCTTTGCAACACAGCTCTCTAGAGATACAAAAGCCTGCTTTGCTGAAGACACATATACAAACCCCTCATTTAGAGCTGTATAATAGGGCTAAGACCATTTCCTTTTAATGAACTTAATGGAGGTTTTACCACTGATGTCAGTGAAGCCAAGTTCCCACCTCTTTTTCAAGCAAGACTAACACGGTGAGGCCAGGTGACTGGTGGAAATTATGCAAGAATTGTAACTCCCAGGACAGAAAATCAGTAGGGTGTCATGTAAATCTTTGATGTAACAGGATCAATGAGTGTCAATGCAGTTTTATGAGTATACATTTATTTATACGTGTCTCCCTTTTAAGGCAGACCTTACGTGTCCTTGGGAAGTGCTGCAAAGCTCCCACACCTCATTATATAGGTGTATGTAAATATGTCATGCACAGTAAATACACTCATAAAGTTTTATTTTTGAAGTTACCTTTCTAACCTCTTCTAATGTTAGCTCTGAGCAAATAGGCAAACAAAAGCCTCTCAACCACATAGGGAGAAACAAGCTGTGAGTAGCATTTAAGCCTCCTCTCCAGGTGATTGCTTTGGGCCCATGAGGTGCCAGCAATGGGGAATGGAGAGTCTATCCTAGCACAGGATACAGCTGTGCTCATATATTGACCATTTTACTCCTTTGTCAGTCTGAGTTCTGAGTCTGCTGCTTGGGTCAGAAATGGCAGAGAGCAGCTGTGCAGGTCCCTTCTGCAAGCTGACCTGGGGACGAGGGCCTGAGCAGCCATTTGTGCTGCACGGGTGATTAAGGGGCCTCTGATGAAGTGGGAGGAGCAAGGTGTGCTCATATTTTGGAGCAGAAAATGTGATGGCAGAAAAAGCCGGAGGAGGGCACTTGTCCCACCAGCTCCAGTGGCATCGCAAACCCCCCAGAACCCAGATGCACTTGGGGAGGGCACTGACTCCACACAGAGCCAGGAATCTGCACAAGCAAGCAATCAAATATGTGACCGGGAGAGCCCACATTCAGGCAGCTAACAGGAGAGAAAGCCAGGAACATTCTGAGTTCTGAGAAACCTCTAATCTCATTTCTCATCCAAGATGAATGAATAGGCTAACTTTCCCAGAAAATTTCTAGGGAAAGGCTCCTCCTGAAGAATCCTGGACTACCTCAAGTAGCAGGATGATATAATCATCCATAGCATAATGACTTTGTGTTGTGATGGTTAGATTATTGATATGTTTTTGATGGGTTTTGGACTAGGATTTGTGTTGTGTTAGTCTGGGCTTGTCCCTCACACATGAAGATGTCGCAACCCCTGAAACCAAACACCTGTACTGGAACCCTGCCCCTTTTCCCAAGTAAATTGTATCCCATTGGTGGTGGGTTTTGCCCCCTCCCCTTCCTCCCTGGGGGGTCAAAAGGGGTCTCCAGGAGGCCCCCGCCCTCTTCGCCTCCAGGATCTGATGCATTAAAGATCTAAGAACGTTATCCCGAGGAGAAGAGCGCCTTCTTTCTTTTACCTAGGTTCCTTGTCACGTGAGCTCCCGGGAACCCTGAGCTAGCCATAGGACCCCCGTGACCTGAAAGCAATAACTTTGCGTTAAAAATTGGTGAATAAATCAGAGAGATCACACCTGGGAGACAGATCACCAAATATCAGAAGTCCTCCCAAATAACCAGACCTTCCCCAAAACTGAAGAAAAAGAAATGGCCAAAAATTTGTGACTAAATGCATTTCTTTAGATCAGTCTCCATTGTCAAAGCATTAAAATTTCTGAAGAAATACAAAATCAGCAAGTTTATAGTGTGAATATTCCTGTCCTGTAGATACCTTCCAAACAGAGAGATAAAAGGGAAAAAACCAGACTAAAAATAATATTACTACCCGCCCCCCCCCAATTTAAAATAGATAAATCCAGCAGTTCTGCTATGTGATATTTTCTGAAGATCATATTTTGTGTGTTCCCGGGTGGAAAAAAAGAATTGAGATCTCTAAATTTATCATAGAATGGAACTGTTGTTCTAGGGCCAATCATTTAAGCAGACTTGAAGTTATAAGAAATGCCCTTAGAAATGAGAGATGTATAGAAAAAAAGGGGCATAGGAGCTGAGAAATATGACTGTATGTTTAATTCACAAAAAAAATGGTGACTCATCTCTTTGAGTCCAAGGACAGTAGTGTCTTAAGGACAAAACATAAGACCTTTGGAATGGAATAACCTAGGACAAGTGAGAACACACCCAGAAAGTATCTAATAATATCATAGCAGAGAGATGGGGTATTTTTTTTAAAGTTGCCTTGATCTCTCTCCAAATAGCCTTGCAGATGCATAGCCCAACCCAGTAACTTTGCAAACATTAACACTTGTGAATAGTTGATAAATTCTGCAAAAGCCAATGTCTCTCCTAGCTCTGCAATAAATAGAGACCAGAACAGATTAATAGTTACAGTTTGGCTGTATAATGCAGAAAGTCAGAGTTTTTTTAATGAAAAAAACTGTAAGATGGTCCCTTTTAAACGTTTTCATATTTCTGAAAAGAACTTTCATGCTGTTTCTGCGCTTCATGAAATCATTATTTCTGGAGGAGCTATCATCACCTAGTACACCAGCTGGCCAGCCTTTCAGTATTGGCTTCCCTTTAAAACAAGACATCAAAATCAGTGAAGAAAGTTGAAATGATTGTTGCTAGAATTTCCCAATTTAAATACAAAGAATTAATCAGAATGCAGAGTTGTACAAAACAGAGTAGGACTGAAGACAGGCTGGCTGCCTTTCTTTCAGTGCTTATCCTGAAGCTGCTATATTAGCTAGAGAAGCTGCAAACCCTTTGGGAGCCAGGATGCCTCTTGCTAATGTCTGTAAAGTCCTTGTCACATTTTCAGCTCTGTGTTACTATTAAAGCCAAGTTGTAGATTCCAGTGCTGTACAGAAAATGAGACGTGTATTAAAAGGAACAGTATTATGCAGCTCAAGCACGGTGCCTATCTGCTTCATCCCATTGAGACAGCGTGTCCTTGTGCCTTGTTTGTACAGCATGGAAAAACCCTGATCTGCAGGTGAACAGTCCTTGCAATTACCTACATGGCAAAGAAAGCATTTACTGTGTATTCTTCAGAGGAAACAAGCAGGGAGGCCCTAAAAATATGTTGTACTCTACTGAGAGATAGACAAAGATATGCAGTATGAATTTATTTTTGTTAACAGTCAGAGAAATAATGCTAGTTATTTTAACTCGCCCTTGGAGTTACTGCTCTGAAGGAATGTGCTAAATGCTATGCATTTCTCATGCGTCTATTTGAATATGAAGATTCAACAGCATGAGGCTACATCTGTTCCAAAAAAAAAGGATCAGTGCTTGGCATCTTGGTGTGTGCTGTGTACAATTAATTTGATTCCTTGCAATGCAGCTAAGATCTACATTTTTAATATTGGCTAGCAGTGCCTCTAGTTTTGGGTTGTTAGCCTAAATTGCCTTGCAGATGTTGGATGTTCTGGGAGTGAGTACTCTGTGCTGCTTTCAAAAGCCTCAAATGAAAAATCCAATATTATTTTGGGAGGCACTCAAGAATTATCAATTGCCTAAATACATGAATATTTCAAGTGCTCCTGAAGATAATAGTGCTTGAAAACCTCATGCAATAATATTCTGAGATGCTGTAGAGCTTACTTCTCATTATATCTCTTTGAGCATTGATTAAATATTATTTGCTACTCCTTCTACAATTCATGAGAGGCTCTACGAGACTTTAAAGGATCTTGAATTTGGAGTGGCTGAGTCAGGTCAGAAGCCCTGTTGCTCAGTTTGAATATGTATAAAGTTCAGATTTTTTCAAAGGCAAAAAAGCAACAAAATATTTTTTCCATAGCCTCAAATTTTGCAAGTCATTCCAATACTTTTAGATAATGACACTGAAATAGTCTAAACAAGTGCCATAAGCAGTGCTTAGTACCACATAGAATTAAATTCGAGAGTACAGAAATTACTCTATTTGAACCTGAAAGCCTCACTTAATAAACAAACCAACCAACCAACCTCCCTAAGGGTTCCAATTTAACACAAAAAAACCCAAACAAAGAGAGATGCAAATGCTGACACCTCTATCCATGTCAAGCTGTAATTTTCATAACTAGCTTAATTTTGGGGTTGCAAGGGATGCAACAACCAACTAGTGCAACATCTGAGACTTTCACTGTTGAGCTACATTCATTTCACCCATTAGCTATCCAAAAGTGGTATGTCTAAGCTGGATATTTATGCTGCCTCACTAGTCACTGCAATGAGAGACTGATATATCCAGAGATGCCTAAGAGAGGATGCAATGAATAGCCCTTTGGAAGTGCTACAGCTGGAGATAAATCTCTCCCTAGATTTGCTAAAAAATTGAATATAATTCAACTTCTAAACACAACCAGCCACTTGGGAAGATATGCATTTCCATTTCTGTCTTACTGTTTCATTAGGTTGGTTCTGCGTGTGGACATTTGCATCTGCTGCTGAACTGACCCCCACATGCACAACTCTTGACGCTTTTAGAACTCATTTGTGTTCAACTGTTTATAAAAACAGGAGTTTCAAAGCTATATCAGAGAGAATTTGTAGAAACAAGATTTTATCCAGCACATGTGAGGAACTGCTTCGTAAATGCTTGAATATGTAAAAAGTACTGTGTGGCTTCTCTGATGAATAACAACTCAACAGCACAGCAGCTTGACTTTCAAATATTCATAATCAATTCATTAAATAAAGAATGAATGGAAGAAAATTATGATCACAGATATTCCGCAAACAGAAGAGAAAGCAAAATGACAGTTCTGATGTGTCCTCTGAATATTTCCATGAGGAAACTATATTAATATTTAATGCATGTATTACCTTTTTCAGCCAGCTCTAATTTAAGTGAATTTCATTCTCTGTGAAATGTCTGCTAATAGAATACTAATGCCACTAATAGTTGCTTGCCATACTTGGAGAGGCGGGAGTTAATATTACCAACGTCTGTGTCTAAAGATGTTATTCTTAACACTGAATTAGAGAATGTTGTAACCATGTAAATTTATAAACTAGCACAATAGAAATGGAAGCAGTGTGTCAGAGAGCTATTTAATCTATCTACATAAATACATAACCTCACAGATGGCAAACAACCCCAGATTTGAGAAACAGACTGTGAGCAATACTGATACTAGAGAAAAGTGTGTCTCTCAAATGGCAAAAGCTGGGGTGTCTAACAGCAAAGTCAATACACCATGTTTCTAATTAGCCTGAATTGCCAAAGACCTGCCTTGAACTGCCAGCTTCTCTTCCCAGGTCTGTGATCCTCTCTGTGGTGGAAGGCGCTCTTCCCTCCCTCGGGACACTCCAGGCCCTGTTCTCCACGGCTACTGAGCAACACTGCCAAGGGTCTCCAGCCTGGTGAGCAGAGCAGGGGAACCTTCCCCAGCATGGGCTATTCTTGAAGACACTCCAGGCCCTCTTCCTCTCAGGGGTAGCACTCCTGAGCTTTGCTTCACAGGCTTCCAGGACTGATGGTAGAACTGGACCCCAGAAGCTTTAATGCTATCAACCATGTGCAACTTCCTCCTCATGCAGCAATGAGTTTCTCCTAGCTCCAATTGACTTTCTACTGGTAGGTTCAGTCCTTGAACTGGGAAGGAAAATCACAGTATGGTTGACCAACTCTACAAAGTTGCCAGAATCTGCTCTAAAGCACAGAAAGGGGGCTTTACAGTTGACATGATCTACCATTCTCCCATCCTTGTGCATTTCAGGGGGTATATGGAGACAGGATGGTGCTAAATTTGGATTCCTTCATGTGGGAGAACATCCTAGGAAAGCAATAACCCCAGCTCAGAGACAAGCATAAATGTTGCCTACAATTGGAATAATGGAGGATTTCAGCATTTTCTTACTTTTTACCTCACTCCAATGCTATTCAACCATGGGAATGTAAGAAGTCATTGCAGGGAGGGTTAATCCTGGTGCCTGAATACCTGCTGGGATGACAGTGCTAAGCTTTCCTTTTGCTGCTGTGTACAACTGACCTTAAATCTGAAGAAGTACTGAATTAGATACTGAGCCACTTTTGTTTACATCAGGTTAGATTTATAGAAGGCATCTGTACAAATTCCAGAGAACTTTAGGAGATCCTCAAGGTGTTTCCTCTCTTCCTCACTCTAAACACCAGAAATCTCCTTTAGAATTGAGAGGTGTTTTCATAGTATTGCCCTAAGTACACCCACTTTACCTAGATCATGTTCTCCAGGTATGAATATGAAACATACAGAGAAAGTTAGGTTGCTAAACAGGTGTTTTGTTTTTCAGACTTCCTTATGGAAGGAACTTTCTGTGCATGGGCCAGTTCCCACATCAGGGCACAACCACTCTGCCATGTAATAGGAAAGGCGGGACTAGAGTATCTCTCCAAAGAGAAGGAGTACAAGAGCTAGGACTTTTCAGCCTGAGAAGAGGAGGCTCAGGTGATCTTCTCTGTATCTATAGGCATCTGAATGGATGGTGCAAAGAAGGAGAGCTGGGCTTTTCAATGGAGGCCACTGGCCATCTGGCTCAGGGTGGCCCCTTCATCAGGAACTTGGACCAGATGACCTCTGGAGATCCCTGATAACTCTAACTGCTCTGTGAGTGGGTGATGCTGGCCAAGAACCACCAGAACTGGGATTGCTTAAAAGGGGCCTGAGCAAACACAGAGATATGAAGCCCACTGCCAGACAGGCTTTGCATCACAGGGTTTATTTCTGCAGCTTAGCAAACAGCCAACATCAGGGCTGAGCTGCTATCCACACCTGCCTGTTACCTTGGCAGGCCTTGCTTCCCTTGAGTAGACCCAAACATTTGTTTTAAGAGCATGGGGGGCCATGTCTGACCCAGCAGGGGCAGCTGAGCATAGCATGAGGCTGCTCGGGGTAACCATCACCTCCCAGTGCCTGAATGGAGATTTAGATGGGAAAATGCTGGCAAGTGGGAGGTGGTTCTTTGGTACTTCCCAAAGGCTCCCTCTGAGCAGCATTCTCTCATCAGAGGTCCCAGGCTACACCAAGCATCAAGGTGGCCCTTTCTCTCCTTCCCCAGCACTCTAGGGAAGCAGATGGCAGGATGTTGCAAGCAGCTTCCTGGTACCTAGAGGAAGATCCAGCCCTCGTAGGGCTTTTGTCAAAATCCCTCCTTGGCCCAGCATCTGTCAAAGCTCTGACCCTTAACCCGCCATGCCAGCAATGAGATGGGAGTGGGCTCTTGTGAGACTCAGATTATGTGAGGCACGTGGTGCCTGTGGCACTGGGACTAATTCCTGTGTTTTGTCCTACATCCCCACCAATATCCCAAGGTACCTGTGCTGCTGGCACAGCGGGACCTGGGCCAGTGCTGCAGCTGTATTGCAGGGCAGTGTCAGCTATTTCCTGTGAGAGCTGAGTGGCAGCCCGTGCCTGGGTTGGAGGGGTATTTAAAGCCTGAACTGGTAATGGATCCTCACTGCAAAATTGGTGTTTAATGGCTTTGATCTGGTGTTTCTTGATTTTAGCTCAGCTCCTTGATGAAATTTCTCACGTGTAAGTGAGCCCCACTAATCCATCCTCGCCATACACAATGGGTGCTGGTGAGGGAAGGAGCACAAATGTGGCTGGATATCGGTGACAGATGTCCAGGCAGCAGTGTGGGCAGCTGGCTGCTTGGGAGGGATTAATGGGAATGGCTGCAAAGAGATCTGAGGGCTTGTCATATTCATAGCTGTAAAAAAGGCAAGGCTTTCTGCACAGTGCTTTGGTGGATGACACAGAGCACTTCATTCATAGTGTTAGGGCATTGCCCATAAGATCTGAGCCTTTCTCTCTCCTCTTCTGGAGCACATGAAGTGCTCTGCTGAGAGCAGGAAAACAAATTAGGTCATTGACCTTTCCCATGACCTTGACACAAATTCCAGTTTGCATTGACCAGCAGAGCGCCTACTTGAATGGGACCTGTCCTATCCTCTTTCTCACCATGCCTCACCCATTTCAAAGTGGGAGAAACAGAATGGAAAATCAAAGTTCAGATATAAAGAAAGATTTTTTTTTAATAGCAGAACCCTCTTGGGGCCTCCCTGTCTTCCTAATTTAAGGCAACTAAGTTATTTCATTCTAATTCTGATATTTAGTAATGTTGACAGCTCTAATACATTGTAGATCCTTCAGATCATATTGTTAAACAGGTTCACTTTCACAATTTTAGCTGAAAAAAGACAGATGCCATAAATTGTGAGGCTGATAGGTAATGACAATTGCAGCTGCATTTAAACGCAAAGTGCATTTCATTCCTTCTTGTGCTGCACTCTCTAGTCAGAAAGCACTCAAACATTTTCACAGCAAGGATTGTATCTTAACAGTTTGTTTTATGGGCCACCTCTTGTGTCACAGGAGACCAACACAGATCGCTTCTCCTCCCTGTTGGTTAAGTACCCGCAGCACAACAGCTATGGTTGTTTATATCAAGTTCTTTACAATAAAAAAAGCATTTAAGTACGTCTTCTAAAGTATATGGCTGTGCATGTAAACGAGAATTCGAATATGGCCAGAGCTTTATAATCATTTAGACTGGGCCTGCAAGATCCAGAGCACAGGCAGCTATGCAGGCAGCAGTTTTTTGCAAACTGTAAGTCGTCTGCAACTGAGACATCTCTGCACACTCCCTGACTAGCTCTAGTTGTAAGCTGGGAGTAGATAAATGTTTAGAGGGTTTTTCCCAGGAGTATGTATTAAGCCAGTGCCAATAAGGGGATAAAACCCCTTTAGTTCCACTCCTTCCCTAATGAATCCGTGATTTTGTAGGTTTCCTCCAACTTCATACCAGTAATCACTGCCTCACCAGGAAGGGAGCATGAAAGGAACTGGAAGTGTGGTGTAGGGCCATTAATTGCTGAAAAAAAAAATGAAACTAACATGATGCAGTTTAATCAACAGAGGAGTAGGGTCCAGCCCCATGTGCACAGCCACAGCTTTCAACACACTTTAGGCTACTAGTTGGTTTTGGATCACAGTTTGAATATGCGTGACAACCAAGTGAAAGTGTTTTCCAAAGCATTCATCACAAGCCTAATTTGGTCTCCTGTAAGTCAATAATGAATTCTTGAATTTCTGTCAAATGTAGCAAAGTTAAACCAATGCTAAACAGTTTTTAAAAAATCACCCAAAAATCTTACCCGGCCATTCAGTTCCCATTAAGGATCCACTTGTGCAAATTCACAAGTGATGCAGATACACAGTCCTAACATGGGACTGCTCTCTCTGCACAAACAGGATGAAGTGGTTTACAAGCAGTTAGCAGAACTGACACATCCCTGATCCTTTTACAATTAGGTATTTGATCTCTTTACATGAGGAATTCAGGTGTGTGCTCAGCACAGATATAAGCCATTGCCCACATATTTTTACAGTGGGGAAGAGGGTTAGAATAAACACTTTTTGTTCTTAGGTGACTTTTCTTGTTTATGAAGACATCTTTCTCTTTCAGCTATTCAACCTTAAAGACAAAAGAAGGTTCTAGTTCACAGAAAAGCTATGTGCGTTTTTAAAGATTATCCTGAAAGTCACTCAGTATTTTGTTGTTCTAAATAATTATGCCAGCTGCAAGCTATTAAGATTAAATATGCAATCCTCTCCTGAGAAGAAGGCTAGTCTCCCACAAAGGGAGATGTGCCGAAGTCTACATCAGCTGAAGTAGGGAATTTAGTGTTGCTCCTCAATTTTATAAGGAAAGTGTTCATATGTAGTCCTGGCAGAAAGACAGATAGGTGAGGAAGGTTGATACATGCATGACCTGTCATGGGAATTTCAGATAAACTGCATGATTTATCTCTTTTTTTAGTAACAGGAAAGAAAAGCTTGATTAGGAAGATGTTGGAAATCAGACAAGCAACTTTTTACAGAAGGGTTGACAACTTCTCCAAATTACTTCAGTAGAAATCATCATTGCTATTACTTTTTAATAGCTAAGTGAGAGATCTTTAGCAAAAAACAGAGAAAATAGAAGGAAGCACTTGTGTATTTAAAGCAGAAATTACTTATCTGTCTGTAAGGTGTCCCTGGGGACCCGTGCACTTCTCCTTGGTGACCAACATTTCATTTTTTCATCTGTGAGTTTACCCTGACATTTTCACACCAAAGGAGAACTGCATTTCTTGCTCAGTGTTTGAGTGCCTCCTTCCTCCTTGGCCCTGGGCTGGAGCTGCTTGTCAGGAGAGCACTGCGGGCTGGCTCTGTCTCACTGACTCTCCAGACACACCAGAAGGAGGGCTCTGGTTTTCAGCTCCCAACCATTTTTCAATAGGCAGCAGAAGTTTGATGCCATTCAGCAAGAGCATTTCCCTCAGCCTTCTCTCTCCTCAGTCACCACTGTGCCATGCATGCTTGTAAACATTCTCAATCATCATAGCTATAAAAAAGTGAAGCTTTATAGTAACAAAATACTTATTTGTCTCCTTAAGTGCTTGTCTGTAATTCAGCTTAATGATGCTGCACTTTCTTCTGGTCTTCCATTGCCTAGAGGGTACTTTGTATTGATTAAGTCATTGTGTAGGTCTCAGTAAAAAAGAACCACATAAAACTCAGACTGGAAGTGGAAAAACCTTCTTCAGGTGGAAAACCTCATATATCAGAGTAATGAAATTTTGATTTGGAGAAGCATTTAGACGAAATACAAAAAGAAAGAAATGTAGTGCTTAAATAGAAACCTTCATGAAGAGGATAGGGAAATACCCAGTCAGTCTGAGGTTCTCTTTCCTTTCTTAAACTAACCATTCCCATCACAGACTATGCAATACTGCTCTATATGCACTGTGTCAAGTCCTAGTGAGTGAGTACAGTTGTACTGGGTTTGCATGGCCAGGTTTTTGCTGCAGTGGGGCTACAGAAGTGGCTTCTGTAAGAAGGTGCTGGAAGCTTCCCCCCATGTCCAGCAGAGGCAGTGCTAGCCAGCTCCACATGGACCTGCCACTGGCCAAGGCCGAGCCAATCAGGAATGATGATAACATCTCTGTGATAACACATTAGATGTAATTGTGGCCAGAGAAGAGCAGTGATAATATGTGAGAAGAACAATCCTGCAGATCTCAAGATCAGGGCAGAAGGAGGGGCAGGAGCTGCTCCAGGCACCGGAGCTGAGATTCCCCTGCAGCCCCTGGTAAAGCAGCTGTGCCCCTGCAGCCCATGGAGGGCACAGGGGTGCAGAGATGCACCTGCCGCCTGTGGAGGAGCCGCATGCTGGAGCAGGGGGATGGACTGAGAGGAGGCTGTGAACCCATGAAAGGCTTGTGCAAGCTCCTGGCAGGGACCTGCACCGCTATGGAGAGACAGGGCCCACACTGGAGCAGGTTTCCTGAAGGGAACTCCTGTGGGGGACCTAGGCTGGAGTAGGCTGTGCCTGAAGGACAGCACTCTGTGGAACAGTGAACAACGTTGGAGCAGTTTGTGGAGAACTGTTGCCTGTGGGTGGACTCATACTGGAAAAGTTCATGGAGAGCTGTCGCCTGTGGGATGGACCCCATGCTGGAGCAGGGACTGTTCTCCCTGAGCAGCAGCAGGAACAACAGGCAGTGAACTGACCATAACACCCATTCCCTGTCTCCCTGTGCCACTGGGGGAGGAGGCAGAGCTCAGGAAGGAGGTAGGGATGGGAGGAAGGTGTTTTTAAAATTTATTTTACTACTCATTATCCTGCACAGATTTAGTTAGTAATTAATTCAATTAACATCCCCAGTTCTAGTCAAGTTTGCCCGTGATGGTATTTGGTGAGTGATCTCTCCTGGTCCTTCTCTCAACTCATGAACCTTTGTGATATTTTCTCTCCCCCATCCAGCTGAGAAGGGCAGTGATAGAGTGGCTTTGGTGGGTGTCTGGCATCCAGGCATCAACCCACTATAATATATACACTTATCTAAATTCCAAAATAATGGAGTTTGCCCAGCTGTAGTTCTTCAAGAATTTTTTTTTTTTTTAGAGAAAGTAAGTTATATGTGATCAAAACCCAAATGTTATGTGATAAATGGTAAAAAGTGATCCAGCTACTATTCCTATATATTTAATCAATGATCTGACAAATAGGACCTATCATTCATATTGCTATGGCTCAAAGTAAAATAGAGACCTTTGAATTTGAATAGTTAGAGACTTTAGATTGGGAAGAGATAAGAAATTTCTTCTATTTTAGCTACAATATAATGAAAACTCTCTCAAGCATGTAGAATTTTTTTCCCAGGGAACATATTTTCTAATGTGTTTAGAGAAGCCTTATAAGAAAAAGGTAAAGGAAAAAAAAAGTAAGAAGCCTCAGCAAAACATCACCAAAGAAACAATCACCAAAGAGCTCTTCAGGTTCTCTCCTCCCCACAGGGAGCAGACTCATGTCTGACTGCCGGGATCCCCACAGTGAGCAAGGGAGTGCAGGCAACTCTGATGGGCTCGGGATGCAGGATGCCAGGCCGGGAGCTCTCCTGCACAGCCAGCAGGAAAAAAACAAAGACAAAGAGCCTGGAGAAGATCTGTGTTACTGCCTTTCATATGCAACTTTACAGGACAATGCTCTCCACTAAGAATCAATGGCAACTTCAGCTTTCCCTTCTTTGATGGTGCAAGCTGTGAGTGGCAAAAATATTCTTTAGACCACATTGGTGTATTCTTCTGGTATAACTGCCAGCCTGTAACTTCCCAATTTTTGCAAGTTAGTGTGAAACATTAGCTTTTAGGTATCTTTATTTTTTGCCCTTCAGAAGCAGAAGTAGTTTTGGATGACACTACACACTATGTAGAGACTCAGGAACTGCTGAAATGCTCTGCTAAGAACTTCATCCTGCATGATGGCACCATGTGGGTCTTAAACCTGGGCTGCAGGGTCTCTAGATTGAAATGCCAATATAGAGCAACTCCCAAAGTGAGTGCTGGATCTCAAGTGAGAACTAAAGCCTCCCTTTTCAGCTCCATCTCTCTTTAATTTCCCGGTGTTCACATACTCTGGTGAGTAGCCTCAAAGTAGTCATAACCAAGGGACTTCCCAAGTATTTCTCACTGGAAAATGGCATTTCGTGCTGTTTTACAGCTGTCATGATACTCACAATGTGATTGGCACAAACTGAAAAACGGTATTTAGGGTTGCTTTTGGACAATGCCTAAGTTACCAATTCCTTAGGCACTAATGAGATGTATGTGCTTTTTGTGCAGCACATAGCTACAGACAAGCACAGCTAATTTTTATGGCCACATCATTTTATAACTGACATTCATGTGCAACACTCTTATCATATGGTAATATACATGAAGGGCCAGAGCACAAGCAAAATAAGACTTAAAATTTGAATGATGTTGGTAATAACTCTATAGACAGTTTCCCCAGAACAGCAATCTAGCACTAATTGCCTCAGCCATACAAGAGGAAATATAGTCTTGATTGAAGGCCTGGAATTCTCTTTTCAGAAGACACATGGGCCTAGAAACATATTTGTGTTCCTAACTGTAAGCATGAGAATAATCCCATTAGAGAGATTTTGTTACTGGTTTTATGCTTGAAGTTAAAATTGCAGTAAGTGTTTAGAGGATCTGTGCCTAAGGCAGATGTCAATATTGAAAGAAAAAAGTTGTTAATACACATCAGCTTTTCTTTTTTTTTTAGGAATGATACCATTCGCTATCTTATCTTTTGCTGAAAATTGCAGGAATGGAAAATTCAGTTTTGTTTTTAATAAATAATTCATTGTTCTTCTGATGCTTTATACCTTTTTTTCTGTGAAATCACCAGAACTGGGAATTTCTCCCCACGTATTTTGTGTCATTTTCACAGAGACCTGATGAGTAGGAATAAGTGCTGTAAAAAAATTGTTGCAGGCCATTGCATTTAAAAATTTATTTTCAGTGGCAGACTTTGCTTCTTTGTCAGCCATTTACAGACATCTAACTCATACTTAAATATATTTATATCAAACAATTTAATCAATTAAATGGATTTCTCAAATAAAAGCTACATTTGTAAGTGTTCCAGAATTTTTGCGTGCATTACTTCTATTCAAGCAACTAGAAATAAATATAAGATTCATATAAAAATATCACACGGAACATTAATACTACAGCACTAGCAATAGTGCTCAAAATAATTTATGGCAAATAAACAGCACTTTAGGCGTTTTCTTTGGCAGCCTTTAATAAACCATGAACTCCAGGTTTACTACAAGTCCTCACAGTTGACGTATACTACTACATGGTATTGTAGCTCATCCAGAAGAGAATGAGAAGGTTTCCCCATTTCAGTCTCTTGGGCTGAATCAATGACACTGACCCACAGGGCTGCTCTCTGGTGTAGATTTACGGAGGAATCAACAACTGTGTAACCAAACATTCAGTGTGTTTTCCAGATTTTAAGAATGTAACCTCCGTAATTTGAAGCTAAGAATCATAACCAAGATTAACACCTCACTCCAAAGGAGGTAGCGTGGGTACATAAATTGAAGAAAGAATTCAAATAATCTCATGTAACCTATGTAGATAGCTGAGACAGTGGAGACACAGCTTCTCTGGTGACATTTTCTGTTCACACATAGGATTCGGATCCTGTGCAGTACAAGAAATGCCAGTGTCTTCACAGTGTCTGCCTCCTCTATGCAGGATTCACAGACTAAGTAATGACATTTTGCTGCCTGGTGCACTGCCTGGTGGTGGTGGCTGCTGAAAACAGCACATTATACTAAAAATATATCAGCCTTAGAGAGTAGCTGCAAGATATTTCCTAAAGCCTAGAGCAAAAATGTATCTACAAGTAAAGTAATTTGGAAGATTTTCTTCATTTACGTCTTCCAAAAGAGATAATCACAGAGTGGCAGATGGAAACACTGTGTTGAAGGTGTAAAGGGAGGGTGATAACTTAGGTAACTTGGTAGTTTCAACAACCCTAGAAAAAGAAGCAACAATCCTATTGCAGAAGAAGAAAGGAGAAGCTGAAAATTTGCATCTTTGTCATGCAAATCCATGACAATCTTGGTTTCCAGTCCTAAGTAATCAAGATTGCATTGCAAACAACAATTTCTCTTACCTCCATGTAAAATAAATCCAGCCTCTAGGAAAAAATGATAAAGGAACACTGCGAACAACATGATCAATTGGCCCAGAGTGATTATGTTAGATGGTACGGTCTGCCTACATTACAAACCCTTACTTTCTATAAATGCTACTAGTGATCTGTTAAATACTCAGACCCCTCCCTTATGTTCACAGGCACTATGAAATCTGGAAATCAAACTACTCCCAGAAATGAGTCTCTTCAGTCACTGAAAAGTTATTTTGAAACCTTACATCAGCTGCTGTATTGCCATCTGGGAATGCCCGGGCCATGGTCTTCAGCCTACATCCTACAGGCTCTACTCACTTTCAAAGCAAGTCCTGAACTAACTGTAACTTGCACAGGGCTGGGGTTGCAGTAGGTTACAGCAGTACTGGGCTCAGAGCCTGTTAATGATATTTCCACACTAAGATGTCTTACTTTTATGCAATAGGATTAACTGTGTTTTTCTCTGTCAAGAGTAAGCAACATGTGGATTTCTGACCATGGCTGCTGCGGATGGTACCCTGACCTTGAAGAATGATCAGTGCTTCATCAGAGTGTCCCAGTCTACCCAGACCAGTCATGCTGGATGATTCCAACTTGTCTTTGACTTAAGTGAAAGCTGTCAAGAGAAGAAAGCCTAAAGCCAAAGACAGCTGATGGCACAGGACTGGGAGATGCCATCCTTTCACCACCTGGCAGCAATACTAACTTTTACAGAGAAATGCTCAGTTCTGGGCAGTGTGCCTGCCCCAGTACAGCCATCAAAGCCCATTTCAGGATCCTGTTTCATGCTGTGAACTGTGACAGCTTGCTGTTACTGTTCCCCAAGGGAATGGCAGAACAGCAGCTAGCCTGCAGGAGCACAGAAAGCGTCTCCTGCCCAAGATCTTTGTGAGCTCCAGGCAAGATTTGCTACTAGGCCAGGCATAGTGGGAATGCCATTTGAGGGTGAGTCCCTTAGAGACTAAAACTGCTCACAAATGGGAGCTTTTAAGAGTAAAATGTGTTCTGGCACTTATTATGTAATCAGCTGTCTTTTAAACATTTTCATGTCTCGGTAGAGCTGGGTGAATATGGCCAAAAGGCTGGGTTTATGGTGGATATTCTCCAGGAATGCTGCTGAAGATGTTTATCAGAGCCTATAAAGCTGGCAAACAATATTCAAAGGTCTCTAGGGATAGGTAGCTGCTGCTTGTCTCCAATTTGAGTTTTTCTAATTTGTGAAGCAGATGACAGAACCAACAACTTACTCTTTTATAAATAAGAAATGCCCTAGTTTTGCTTTAAGGTATCTGTCTCCAGAATACATAGGGTGGGTAAGTACAAGAAAGGATTGCATTTGGTTCTCTCTCACAGGATGCAGTAGGTAATTCCCTTCTTCCTTGGAAAATGCTGCACTTGCATCTAATAAGCATTTCTGGATATCAATACAATAGAGAGCAGACATCTGGGAAGGGAGATGAGTGTGGCTACTGAGGATATAGATGTGATTTTAAAAACCACGCAGAAGATGTCACAAGTCTAATCATCTTCTGGTCCAAAGGGAATCCAACCCCTGTGTGGAAAATTAGTATCTGCCTAAATAATCTTCGTTGCAATGCTTCAGGAGAGTTAGTATCTGTGAACCTTGACATGCCTTCTGTGATAGAGACAGGTCATTTCTGCCTGCTCAGAACAACAAAGCAGGTTCTTCACACAATGTGCAATACAACATAAGTGAAGTTTACAAGGATTCCAGTATGAGAATAATCCATCATGCGCTATAAAAAGAATTGGTGTTGCTGTGGCTCACAAAGTTCCTGGTTTTTTTCTGGAAGCTGGCAGAATGCATCACTGCAGTGTGCCTGCTTTGCTCTCTCTCAGTGTGGTTGTTGACCACTGTCAGAAGTAGAAAATGGGCTAGAGAGCCTGTGTGTCTGGTCCAGTACAATTATTCTGATGCTCTTGTTATAAAAAAGTTGATTTGAACGTGGTTTTTAGAGGCACCAATCATCAAAACCATTTCTAAAATCAGTGGGAATTTGGGTGTTCAGATCTTAAAAAAACCCCAAGCCCTAAGTACTTTATTTATTGAGACTAACAACCAATTTTGAAATTAGCAACCAGTCTGAATATTACTCACTGTACATGGCACAGCATTCTCCTAGCACAGTTCTACTTTCCAGGAACACCTTAGGAATATCCTGTAATTTGTGTTCATAGGAAAGCTAACAAAATACAGGCTTACATAGCACTGCCAGCTCTTGTGATGTTATCATAAACCTGACAGTATTTCAGGTTCTCTTCAGTGTCTAAAATCCTGGATTTATTATGAGAATCACAGATTAGACATTTGAAAAGGCCTGCATGTCTGGTCTGGTCTGCAGAGAAAACTTGAAAATTTGAATTTTAGACTCCATAATCACAACACAGTCACTTCTGAAATCTTCATGGTTTAAAAAAAAAAAAAAAGAAAGAAAGAAAGATGGGACCCCCCCCCTCCACTACATACTGTTTGGGAACCTGACTCAGAAACTGAATCTTTAGGTTTGGCATTAATGCTTAACTTCAGCTTTGCAAAACAGTCACATGAATATCTAAGTCTTTAAGTTTTCCATATGAAATTGGCAGGCTTACACATATTTTAGGGTCTGTAGTTTTGTGACTGGTCAATATGAGTCTGCAAAGGCCATAAACACAATTCTTCTCTCACACACTTATTCTGGATCATGCCTCATGTGTTGTATTTCCATATCTGAAGTGAAGGAGGCAAACATTTCTATTTAGAGCACATTCATATTCAAAGCATGCTGAAACTGATGGGCCTTTATCAGCACTGCTGGACTTTTGTATCAGCACTGCATTGAGAGCTCTGACATTGGGTCCAGAGCAATGTGCATCTGCAGCTTCTCTGACCGATAAAGACAAATGTTCAGTTTCTTCCAGATTGAAATATAAACTGTGGTTGACCCTTGGCAGCAGAAATGAGAAAAACAGATTTAGAAAGGAGAATACAGAGATTTAAACCTTGCTGAGTAGTCACCATCTCCAGTTTTACTGCAGCTGCCCTGACATTTGCTTTCGGGTCTCACTCCATGGCTCCTTCTTAGCTGCCAGTGGACAAGCGGCAATGTTGTCCCAGGTCGCCCACCTTCCTGACAGGTCTCCAGCCTGGCTAGGAGGGCAGGCAGTGCTTGGCACTGAATAACATCATGAGCCTCTGTCCCAAGCCAGGCTTGCCTGATCTCCTGTGGTGGATTCACTCATAGTACTCGTTAAGTCTGCCCTCCTTAGCAGGATTGGCAGGTGTAGAGACAAGTACTGCAGTATCTGCCAGATACCCACAACTGAGTTCAGAGAGCAGTTGTTAGGGCTGCAGACAGTAGTTTGTTGGATCCCTTTGTGATGCTATGCTAAGGGTTTCTTCTGCCTCCCGATCTGCAGAACTCCTGCAGAAGCTTGCATTCCCTGGAGCTCTCCAGGTATGCCTAGCTTTCCAGAGGCTTTTTGTGATGTTTGATATTTGTATTGCTGGGAGAGATGAATTTCCTATCCTGCTCTCTTGAGATAGGAAGTAAGTAAAACCAAGCACTTTTTTTTTGACACTTGGTTAAGGCTACAGCAGAAGGGATGACATGAACACAATTCTCTGAGGACAGGAGTGGAGAGTGGAGCCTGGTGACCCCTCAGGTATCTCATTTTGAGATGACTGTCTCTGAAAAACCGTCTCTGGAAGGAAAAGCTGCTGCATGTTTCTGTCTCTGTCTGTTGAAAGCAGATGGCTTGCAAGGTTCCATCACTAGGGAGTTGGTTGTAGAGTTCAACCAGCTGCATCCATCCTCTTTGCAGGTAACAGAAATACAGCCTCCAAAAGGTGATAAATAAAGAAGACTGAAAATAAGCCTGAGTGTTTGTGTTTCATAGCTTGAGCTGTGACCAGAAAGATTTACTCATGCTTGGTGCCTCTCTTGGAAGCTGAGTAACGAGAGGTAGCTCCTGATCACTGCAAGCCATCAGCTCCAGCTCTGAGCCACCACAAACCCTGGGAGCTGGCCAGGCAGAACTGGGACTGTGCTGCCCTTCCTCACCTGCCCGTGGGAGCACCACTGTGGCCACCACTCTAGAGCCTGCATATTCTTCACTCTAAACACAGATTCTTTAAATAGACACCATGCAAAATTATTCTCTCACTAATATGGAAGTTTTTTCCTACCTTCTGCATCCATGCAGAAAGATTTCAATAGATACTAATGACATTTTATGTCAGATTAAGAAAAGAGAAAGAAATAGCAGAATGCTATTGATGCTCATCTCCAGCAGGACTGAATTTTAGAATATTTAGCTTTTGATAACTGCTTATTGGTCCATAAAAAGTGGCTTTCATATAGTGCTGTGTCATCTCCAGCAGAAAACTAATATCCCATATAGTATTCACTTTTTTTTTCATGGAGAAAATTAATAGCCTGTACTGAACTTTCCTGTTTTAGGGAGACTGTAAAGCAAGTCAGTGCAGTCTGCACAAATATTTTTGGTGTTTTGTCACCAAAAATTTGAGGGGGTGGAGGAGAAGGAAAAGGGTGGAGGAACCTCCTGATCCCCAAGCACTCCTAGATACCAGAAGTTCCTGACAAACCCTAAACAGAGCTTAGTAGGGAAGAACACAACTAAGCCCCTGTAAGTGCATTATTTTAAGTGGAATTCAAATAAAAAAAAAAATAAAAATAAGAAAACTTGTAACTTCGATGTCATGCTTTCTGAGATACAATCTTTTGGTCACTATGTATTGTGCATCTTTGCCTGCACCCCAGATAGCTAAAATTGAAATGAAAATGATTGATAAATACCATTATAAACATCATGTGGTATTTGCATGCATAAAATAAGCTTTGATTTACCAGTCCCAGCCCCAATATCACTTTACACTTACTCTTTCTTGAACATGGGGTTTACTTGTCTTTGGGGCAAAGGAGAAATCTCACAGCCTAACAGACAACTCTGCCAAAACCCTGCAACGGGTCCATTGCTATGAACCAGTTAATAAGGTAATTCTAGAAGCCCAAGTTTGTTTCCGTAGCTACATAACATTACACAAACATTTTGGTTGCAATTTTGTGGCAATGGTTTCACAGTTATTTGATTAAAATGCAGTGCTGTACTGCTTGGAACCTGGGAGTGTCTGATATCAGTGAAAGCTCTTTAGAAGTGCTACGATTTAAAATTATAGCTTACCCTGTTTGAAGGGATATTTTTAGTCTATTTATTCAGAGTATAAATATAGTTCTGCACATCACTGGTTTAATGTCTCTCTTGCACTGGTCAGAAAGACACTTTACCCAGCACCAGACAAAGGTCAATAAATGGGTATCTTTTTTCCCCCCTTCCTTTCTTTTTTTTGTAAAGCTGCATTAAGGGCTTTAGAAAACAAAGTATGTGGTAAGCAAAGGCTGCACATCTAACCCCTTTACTGCAGTGACCTACTTATAGGAAACACTCCTATTGAAAGGGGCTTTTTCCAAGATATGGCATTTCAAACAAAAACATATCTACAGTTAGGTGGAAAGAGTTTAAGGGATCCCTGAGCAAAAATAATTGAAAGAATAAAAGGCGAGGAAGGGAAATGGTGATGAATCACCACGCAGTCAGGAGGAGTGATGTAGTGCATATTTCTATGAATGGCCATTCTCTGGCTTTATTATCAACAGCTCTGTGAGTTTTTTATTTCTGATTATTTGTTTGGGTGTCAGGGGGACTTCTGTGCCTACAAACGCCTGGAAACCAAAGTTTTATGTACATACAAAAGGCACAGTAGTGACGGTGCAGGCAGCCACATCTCTGCTCAGCTGTTGCCCTTGCCCTTGACCTAAAGGGACCCTCCTTTCCACACAACCACCCAGCAGCACATATTTGGTTTCTGTGTTAATGTAGCTCTGGGCTTTTCTTGAGCTGGGCTTGCTCATTGTGCTGAACTGCAACAAATTCTTCACAGAGCAGTAGGGTTGGGTTGATTTCAGGCTTGATGTGTGCTGCGGGAATGGGGGAAGAGGTAGAATTTCTTCTAATAATGGCCTCTCCTAAACACGTCCTTCCAGCTGGAGCATACCTAAGTCTTACTGTAATTTATAGAACTGGGCACACAGAAGAGACCACAGAAGTAAGCTCTGCAGTTGACATCTTAGCGGAGTTCCCACCAGAAAAAAACCCCCACAACAGCAGAATCACTTTTGTGTGGTGTTTCTCAGTTAGAGGGGAGAAAAGCACAAAAATCTAAACATATGTTATATCATGAACTGGGGAGTGACATGTGTGCAGGGGGGCAATGCATGCAATGTCCTTTTGTGGAGTCAGAGAGGACAGTTAAGTTTTTGAGGTGAAAAGCCAAGGAGTAGCCTTGGAGTAGCCAAGGAGTAAAGGAGCTTGGCTGTCCAGGATCTGAGGAAAAGCAGTGATATTTCTGCAGATGTAGAAAAAGGCTTGTGACCAGGAGGCACAACACAGGCACACAGATGTACACTGCCCTGAAAAACTTGTGTTGTTTCTAAGGAGACACATTTATCAAAGTACATAATAGCTATTCAGACACAACCTATTTTTAACTTCTTTTCAAGACCTAATGTTTGAGATGATGTATTTATTACTAGCTTACAATAAGTACGCAATTTGTCTGAGGTAGAGCGCTGTTTCAAGTGAGGAATATTGTTCTCAGTTTTTTTTCCAATTTTGGCTGTAGATTAGGAAGATTTTCCCCAAAAATCATGCAGGAGATGTTGCAAGACATTTCAATCCTGCTCCCAGTTCACTATAAGTCTGGGCATGTGTCATAATCTTAGTATGTCCCAATTATTCATGAAAAGTGTCTGGTGAACCTCCCAGTCTCATCTCTGCAATCTGAGATTACATTCTTAACATTTAATCTACCACACAGACAGTGGTGTGACTATAAATAATAGAATTACAAAAAAAAAAATCAAATTAGTTTAATCTTCACTTCATGACCTGACCCGGTGGTTTTCTTTTGTTTGTGGTTTTTTGTTGTTGTTGTTGTTGTGTGTTCCCCCCACCCCCCTCCCGGTTCCTTTCTTTACTCTCTCCATTTCAGAAAATGGAGATTTCGACTTTCTCGGGACGATTAACATGCAAGGAAGGATGTGGAGCAGTGCTCTCCTCCCCAGGCTGCAGCGCAGGGGCTGCGATCACCAGCTCTGCACTCGCCTGGTGTGTGGAATACATATCCACGTCAAGGGGAGTTCCTCCCGCAGAACAAAGGTGGAATGCGCAAGCGGGAGCGGCCGGGGCACCGCCGAGAAACAGGGGCTGCTCCTGTGCGGCAGATGAGAGATAAATCCAGTCTCCATTGCAGGCAGACGAATGGTGTGACGTAAGTGGTTTTCCTGCTGATTTTTATCCCACCCCAAAGAAACCTTTGGGAAAAATCCCCAAATGCTCAGCATATAGAACAAAAATACTGGGGAAGTCGCTTGACACTCCAGTGCAGCACAGTGGAGCCCCAGAACAGCACAGTAACTTCTGTAACAGTAACTGTATTGGGTGCGTGGGGTTTTTATCCCCTGAGCACTCTAATTTCAATTTGCAGTACCTGCAGGCTGGGACGGGACTCCCCCAAACACTGCAGTCCTCACCACACAAAACCTTCAGTGAGCTTCAGTGTGCAGACAGCCCTTTCTGAATTCTGCTTATGAAAGCTGGGTGGGTTTCACTGCCATCTCCAGCCACCAACCACCCTTTATCATTTTGTTTGTGAATTATTATGGGCAAAATGAGAAATATGTACTTTAATCTGGACTTTTACAAATCTCTGTGAACTACACATTGCTTAGTTGGAGAAGTAAAATTTCCTAGCTCCTTCCCCAGGTTAATTGGTATTTTTTAATTGCTGCTAGATTAAACACAAATTACCCATTATTAATTTTTATACTTTCAAGTTTTAGGACTACATACAGTCATCTCTATCCTACTGCCCCTAGAAAAATGCTATTTCTCATTCACAGGGCAGGAATACAATAGACAGACAACAATGTGATTGCTGCATAACACATCACCTACCCCACAGCAAGGACTGCACCTGGAAAATGTTTATTATAACCAGAAAGGCAGCCCTCCCTGTAGATATTTTTGATGTGACTCATGATAATGACTAATAGAAAGTTACTTTACTCATAAATCTGCCTTGTCCCTAATCCGTTATTCTTGTTCTTACAAAAGACAAAACAATTTAGCAGAATGTTTTTACACAGATATAATACATTTAACATGATTGACTCTCCATTGCTGCTGGAAAAGCAAGCCATTACATCATGAGAATATAGTGTAGGAATTCCTTTTTGGATAACATTTTTGCAATGGCAGTTCCAGGTGAGCCATCTAGAGGCAAAACCAAGATTTTCTTAAGAATTCTCCACACTAGTAGTGTAATGAATTCCTCTCAAATAAATGTCCTCAAAAACTCGTAGCATCATATGTACCAAGAGCTGAGACTGCCATCTGTTAAATTCATAAACCTCTTACATGCCTTAATTTCCTGCATGCTCATACCATGAGTTTAACAGTTTCCTCTGCTTTTAAAAATAATTTCTGAGAGTCGTTTGGATTGCTTTATGCTAATGTAGTATCAAGAAAAGCCTATTAATTATAATAAATAATATACCAATTAAAGGAGGGATTGTAGAGTTAAAATAACTTGGAGTGTCTTCCTGCTCTTGACTCAGTGTGACACTGGAAAATTCTCTAAACTGGAGTCAGTTTTACCACCCATAATATATGGCTCATGATTTTACCAGCTTTGTAAAGCACTTTATGATCTTTGACTGAAATAGTAAAACACTACCATAAAGATACATACACAGTAAATACAATGCATGGCCACATTCTGCCTTTACTTCCCTCTTACTTAATCCTATTAAAACCAGAACTACATAGTGCATAAATCAGAGCAGAGCAAGCAGCCTTCTTTGCAGTTAGCAGTAGCAGCATCACAACACAGTTTATGAAAGGGGGATAAAAGTCATCAATCTAAAACACAGCTGGGGTCATCTTAGAATACGGGGGCACCTGGTGCACCCTGTGGAAGAGTTTAGAGTGGGTAGTAATCAAAGGCTGATTTCCTATTAAAATTGCTAAAATATTTTGAGAACGTTTCAATTCACACAAATGTGTCACTGCCATCTAACTCTACTGAAATATGAGATGTTTTTGTCAACGTGCTGGCTAATATAACTCAGCCAAAAGCCTGACCTCCACCACAGGACCAGCGCTCAAACTGATTACTGGATGCAGGCTCAGCAGGGCTGCCCAGGCTGTCAAGTGGGAGGTACAGCTTCAGCCCCAGGGACTCAGAGTCCCAAATCAAACTGAGACTATCCTGATTTAGAAATTGCTGGTGTCCAGTGCAGCCACAACTACCCCAGATACTAAAAGCAAGCACTCATGCTCTGCCTTTGTACCAACTACAGCAACTGCAATGGGAAACAGAAGTGAAAAACCTCACTTAGCAGCTTTGTTCCAAGCCCACACATGGGCATCTCTACTACACACAGAGTCCTCCTTGGGCTACCAACAAGGCCTCAATAACTGTGTTAAAAAAATCTGTACAAAGCCTGGGCTGTAATCTGCCATCTGTCTGCCACTGAACTTTTCCTGGTAATATGACATGAAACCTACATCTACACCAGCATATGTCAGACTGGACACATACTGCCTTGAGTACTGGTGTGTGAGGCTGGTCTCCCAAGGGTAGCAGTTATCGTGGCTGGGAGCTTTGGGAAGCAAGGAAGTATGAGAATAAGGAACAGGCTGGTGATCTCTTCCTTCCCCAAGTTCACAGGGCACACTGAGATAGCCACTCTGGGAACACATTGTGTTCTCGTCAAAACAATAAATGAAACAGATAAAGGCAAGGAGCCAGAGTAATGATTCCTGCTAGGAGCTGGAATGAATCAGAGAATGTCCTGTACTCTGGAAACACAAGCTTTTCACATGGCAGGACACTATGCATGGAAGGGAGTGGCAAGGATGCACAGACAAAGGTGAAGGTCAGGATACGACAGCACACGGACTTCTGCCTGATTCGTTCCTGCAAGAGCTGGCATTTTACTGGGTCCCCTAGAGGCAGGATTGACCAAGCTCACAACCTTAGCATCTTGGCTACTGGGGTGTGATTTGGATGAGGAGATTGACCTCATGCCTGATCCTCTCTGTACCTCTGGATTTGGTGAGCTGTGGGCAGCCCTTGCCATGGCTTACACCATGCTCCAGGTGTGTGCTGCTCTTTTCTGTTCAAGGCCTGGAGTCCAGCTCCCTTTTGCTGTGGACAGCTGTGGTCTCCTGAGGCTTCCCTCTCTGACCCAACACCATAAATGCTTGATAATAAATTGGAACGATTCTTTCACCTCTTTCTTTTGGGAATTACAGAGGATTTTTGTTAACCATTTAAATAGCGTCAATAATTGCCTGGTATCAGCCTTATAGTAATAAAAGAATTTGCTGGTTGTCCACAGGTACAAGTAGGATAAGCCTCATGTATGTATCACAGACACTTATTCAGACAGAATAAATAAATCCCATCCTACAGCTGTTTCCTAGGTAACTGAACCAGGACCACAGAAACAGACTGTGTGCAGCTTAGACTCAAAAAACCGAAGTGCAGTATTTCTGTCTCCAAACTTTTGATTTTGTGGGACTAGAAATACGATGGAAATGTTTCAAGCATGAAATATGTAAGTGGAAAATATGCTCCTCTTCTCATGTAGCCAAAACATGCAATTCTGAGAGTCCTGCAATATATCACTTCTCTAAACCAGTCAGAACAGCCTTGTCTGTGATTGGATTTCTGCCAGCACCCAAACTCCTGGGAAGCTGCAGGGAGCAGTGACCAAAAATTGTGTGGTTGTGTTTCTCAAATGTGGTATCCAGTCACCTTAGGCAAATAGGCTTAATATGCAACCTGAGAGGAAGTCAGCCCTGTACAAGGGACTGCTGAAATTTCTGGTGTCTTCCAGCAGTGTAAGGGCTCCCCACCACTAACAAGCCACAAAGTCCCAGTGGATGGTACCACCTTGCATCAGCAAGGTGCGAGCAAAATTGTTCCTTAGTGAAGCTGCACACCACAGATGTGCTGCAGGAAAATGCAGTCAGATCCTTTGAAGCTTTGTTCTGCCTTATTTTTTTTCCATGAGTTAGAGGGGAGAAAAAAACCCCAACAAAACAAAACACCCACAGCTCTTTGTCAGGGAAAGACACAGGTACAACTTTGCACCTGCACCAACAACAAAGGGAGAGCAGTTGTGAAAAATCACCGGAGCTAGACAAAGGTAGAAATTATTTGGCTTCTCACAGTTCTAAAGGCTGAAGTACTTTCTGTTAGGACCTTGCATTCAGCTAGGAAAATCAGAGAAAGTAAAAGCCATTATGCTAGGAATACCCTCATTACATCTATGGGAAGAGTAACATGCTAGTAATCAGATGCTAAATTACATTTGTTTATGACATTGTAATAATTACTTCTAAATATATATTGTGCTGCTTGAGATAAATGTATTTGCTTTTTTATGCAAAGCTATGGAACAGTATTTCTGCCTTATGAATTAGCACATTTTTGTGGATGCGAATCACTCTAAATGTCACTCTAATGACAACAGCCTGATAAATATTTAACTAAATTGTTTTGTTAGCTGTAGGACCATAGAAGGGCAAATATATTTGATCATCATTAGAAATGAGGTGATCTAGTTTTCATCTCCTAAATGAGTATAAAATACTCTGAAGGATCAACAAATGTAGTAATTTTTGTGTAAAAATATAAAATAGAAAGAATAACCCCTTCAGTTGGGCTATTACATCTAATTATTTTTTAGAAGATGCAATATGTGCGTGCCAGTGTGGGGAAGGAAACTCTTTTATGAGTGACACCAAGACAAACTCCTATTCCTGTATAAAAGGGTCAGATAATCACAAATACCAGTGGGGAAAAGCAGTCTTCTGTTTTCATGATGAATTAAATGCAATTTTGACAAAAGGCATTAGAATATGTGCCTATCCACTCCACCCAGAAACTCAAGTTCATAGACTGAACTTCAGGAAACATGGTGCCAGCTTTTTGGTGAATTACATTTGTGGGGTCCTGGTGAAGGCAGTGGGGTATATGAGGTGAGAGTCCATGCAAATATGGACTCAGCCAGTCCTTCCAGAGGCGTGTAGAAACTATAGGGCCGGACTCCATCTCTTCAGCAGTGATTGGAATGGGTTATATTAAAGTTGATGTGTGCCTATGAAAACATAGTTAAAATCAGATCACCCACAGCCATATCCAGCCCTGCAGCTGTGAAGCGGAGTCAAATCCTGATGATATGAGTTCAATAGTTCTGATCCATTTCACTTCTATACGCAAATTCTTAGTCTGCAGGGAAACAAGTTCCCATCTTCTCTGCTTCTCATTTCAACTCAACAACTCTGAAAATTGCTTGATCTGCCCTTTTTCTGTTCATTAGCAAAGGCAACTTGCTACTTGCAACAGTAACTGTTCATGTACAGCTCCTCCCAGTAAACCAAAGAAAACAAGTTTTGACCTGTACTTCAAACAGAACATCTTTAGATAACTGGAAAAAAAGCTTAGTTTTCCTGTTAGTTGGCTGGTCAGCAAGAATTAAAACTGAACAGAAAGCACACTTTGTCACCAAAATTCAGAGATGCCATTTCAAAGCCACACACATTTGTCAAGCAAGAAGGCATTTAGTTGCTGTAGTTGCTTGCCTGAATGTACCTATTTTAAAATTTGATCACCTACATAAAACTAAGAATAGGATCATATCATTTCATTGGCTGCAAGTCATAACCTTTCCAGGTCCTGTGAATACATCAGGCAGTAAAATCCTGATGTTCCCATATATCACCTGGCTAGAAACAACAGTCCCCTGGGGTGAAGCTCTTTAGTAAGCATAGCAGGTCCAGGATTTTGCAGCCCAGCCGGTTCAATCTTCCCCTGGGTAACAGGGAAGTGCTTGAGGGCCAGGCTGGGCACACAAATCACAGCAGTCTGGTGCTTTCTCTTTTGACATAGCTGGTCAGGCAGCAGGATACAGCCTGCTGGTACCTGTTGCCCTGGCATTGCAGATGCAAGGGTGCTTAAGTTACTCTGACTGGTTAAGAGGCTAGGGATGCCTCTCCTGAATAGAATGTCATTTGCCACAGAGAACACCTGATGTGAACAGAAAACTGTAGCCTGCCAGGGGAGTGAAGATAATCTCCAGACAGACTGTCTCACATGGAAATCTGCCTCTGACTTCAGTTTTGCTTCTTCCTATCGGATAGTCTTACAGAGCTCAAAAACAACCTGTAGAATTAATACATCAGGGAATTACTAAGACTAGATAGTCTGAATGTGCAAATACAAAAGGGAATTTAAAAACAGATGAGAGCCCTGAGGAGTCAGACTGTGCCATGCTGATTATGGACTCCAGGAGAAGAATCTATTAATATTGCCTGATGAGCTTGCTTGTCAAATTTATTGGAACACACAAGTAAACATGTGAGAAAACTGTACCACAGCTAAGCTTTAGAACAGAGATAAGGCCACGATCACAAGTAAAGCTACATCTACCCACTAAATTCTGTAATGCACACTGCATAAAACTTACTGTGTACAAAATGAAACCTATCCATGACTTGGTTTATATTTTCCATTCAACCCTATTTCTCCCATAGCTGTAATTAATGTTACTCTGAGGCACAACCAGCTGCCACCAGCTTCCACCAAACTGCTCCTGTCTCAGGATTCATACTGGGAGCAACCCTTGGTTGAAGTAATCAAAGCCAAAGAAGTTCACTACTATCCCAAAGAGCTGATGGAAAGATCAAAAGGCAGCTTGACCCAGCCTCTCCCATTAACTAATACATACCACTTGCAGAGGAAGATTTTCCCCATATTGTATATATATGCTACTGTGTTCAGGACATCAGGATGTATAATAACATCAAGCTCAATGCAGTTTCAAAAGTATGTAAGGAATTAAGGTTCATTCTTCCTCTCTCTCGATCAGCCCTGTGAACCTGGCAGGACTTTTGTCCTCTTGCTTTTGGTTGCTCGTTAATTTGTTTCAGTCATTCTCTTCTGGCTCTGTTCTAACCTAGCAGACCTTTTTTCTATACAGTCTGACAGTGAATTGAAAATATAAATCAGAAGGAAGGAGTTTAGCTTTGTTAAGTTCACAAGCTGCATGATTTACACGCAGAGAGCACAAAATACCCGATTTGAAAGGAAGCAAGCCCCAAGTAATTAACCTCAAATACTGTAATTATCAGTGTTGTTTTCTTTTTAATCTCGACTCTTAAGAAATCACTTCAATTACTGTTTTGTTATTATGGAAACCACTTAATATGAAACACCTCAGGTTAGAAATGTTAATAGCAGATGAGCTTATGGGATCACAAAGTCTTGCAGGGGTGGATCAATGAAGGTGGTGTAACTGGCAGGCAGCCATCAGCTCACTTGTTTCTTCTTTATTTTAGAGCTATTTCTTGTAGACTATTCAGATAAAATTAAATGAAAGATGTTTTCCTTAGGTTTACTCAGTGAAGCTTTTCCTGACTGATACAAGAGTTGGTATTGGTCACAAATACAGAAATGCTCATAATTTCCTACTGCGTAGCTAAACCAAAATGTGCCCTTATTTCTGACTCCAGCAGACCCTTTAACTTTGCAGGAATGACAGGCAGTTGGCACACACCACTTAGCTCAGGTGACTGTGGTTCTCTTCTGCTCCTTTCCTCCATTTTCTTGATCTACTTCAAAGCCCACTTTTAAGAAAAATTTATACTTAAATGACCAGTGGTATTACCCAAAAAGCCCTTATTTTGTTGAGTTCACTGAGCCAGGCTTTCACATCTCTTTAGGACAACTAGTGGGATTTAGATGCTACAAGCTCAATATCAACATTTTTCATATGAAAATAATAGAGACTGTTCTCTGGCTCCATTTCCACAGAGACATCAAGCCTTTTTGGCATGGAGAGCTCAATGCAATGAGCTATCAGTGCTTCAAGGACCACCTCAGAGCAGGTACTCTGCTGGACTTGCTGGTGTGTAGGCTTTCAATTATAACTGAACTACATGAAATGAAAAATAATAGATAATAATTAGAGTCTGCTACAAATACAGTTAGCTGGTAACATGGAAGATTATACAGGCATGACATGGTTGTTACACTCACATGAACTGTGACATCCTAATTTTAACTTTAAAGCGTGAAAATAAGAAACAAAAAGTACTCAGTGCTTGCCTAACAATGATAAACCACACATTTTCAGGATATGAATTATTTTTTCCTAGGCCAAATTCTTATTTTTTATGACATTCACAAGTGTCTCTACATTCTTACGGACTTGCGAAAATATCCCAAACACCATGTAATGCTGCCAAAACCTACTAATGCCTTTTACCGTTTGGAGTATAGAATGCATTGGCACCATCTTGGCAAAACAGGGAGTCTTCAGTTACCGCACCAAAAACATCTCCATCCCTAGATCTATGTGCCCCAAGATTAGAAATGCCTTTGCTCCCTTGCATTATATAATCATTAAAGCAATCATTTAACTGATTTATTATAATGACAAGCAACCCTGACATCCAACCCATCAGGGAACTGCACAAGTAATTAAAATACAATCCTGCAAAAAGCATCACAAAACTTATAACATGAAATGAAATAAGTTATTAAAGTTCCACTTCGAATTCTTATGAACCTATAAATATATAGTGCTGAAGTACATTAAGTTATTTTTCACAAATGTAGATAGCTAGCATGGAAACATGTTGAAAAATAAGGTATATAGTGAGAAACAACAGATGCAGGCTTCATTCCATAGGTCTGAATAACTGTTTGCAAAATAAATTATGCAAAAATATCTCACATGCTAATAATAAGAAATTCTTTGTTCTTAGGGATGGCATATTCCTGAGATTTAGGATGAGTGTCCCCACTTTAATTTTTTTTTCAGAACCAGAGAGAATTGTATGGTAATTGCTGATTCTGCAGTAAGAGTGCTAGCAATATTGTTAACTGACTTTCCCTCCCAATTTCCATTGGTAATACAGTAATTTTTCCACTTCCAGGATTATATTACCTGCCAACACAACCCCAAATGGCTTGGAAAAGAAGGGAATTTTATTGCACTGCTTTAGGCCATGTCTACATTGGGTAGTTGTACCACTTTAACTATGGTTAGCTTACATTAAAGTAGCCGGTGCGTACATCAGACTGGTTTTCAAAGTGATTTAGTACCTCAGGCTGCACTAAGCAGCCCTCCTTAGAGCAGAAATTAATCCATTTTGCAGGAAGCCTGTTCCCTGTAGAGTTCATATGGCCCTAGCTGCTCTGCTGCCACAAGTCCTTTACTTAGTAACTCGGTACTAAGCTGCCTTGATATTTCTGTGTCTCCAGTGTGTTGATGTTGCCTTTGCTAGATGCACTTTCTGTTTAATTATCAGTAGCCCTACAGACATCAATATATCAAGCTTATCTATCTTCTCTAGGACACATGTATCCCTTCCCTTTGGGTCTCTTCATGGATCCATGCTTCGTTCTGAGACCCGACTGCACTTGCCAAAGACATTTACTCAACCTCACCACGGGAAGATATCCTGCAGTATAGATGCTTTCAGGGAATTCAGCAGAAAGGCAAAAGGCTGACCAAAGCTTCACTCAAGGCTAAGTTAAAGCACAGGACTCTGGTAAAAGTGTTGTAGTACAAGAAGCCACGATGGAAACACAAGCAGAGCTCCTACACACAAGGTGACAACTGTACTTTTGCACTCAAGCTATAGAAAAAGCCAAAAATTAACAGAGTGGACATTGCGATAAATACCCACAATGAAACTGGCAGGCTCTGGGAAATCACTGAGGATGGCCAGGACCCCATGCATACATGAGGTCTGACCTGGAAGAGAATTATAGGATGGCTGAGACTCTGCAGACAGAGTAAAGGCAGAGAGAGCCTAGGAAGGACAATCACAATGAAACAGAAACTCAACAGCCACCTTACCACCTCTGCTGGAATTTTCCAGCAAGTACATTATGCTGTATTGTTACACCAGGGCCCACAGGGATTTCAAAGGGCTGGGTTTTTATTAGGAACTAAATTGCAGGAGGTAGCCCCCCCTTCCACCTGCCTGCTTAGCCCTCCCACAGACATGACACCTTTGTCCTTTAGCACATGACATTCACATTTCCTCTGTCAGGAGGAAATTCCTGGGTCACTTCTCCCAAATCCTATCCCCATATTATGCTTTTAATTTCTGATTTAGGGTACATGGTGTTATTTAGGTCTTCATCCTCTTCATACAACACAATCCAATGTCTCCAAGCGGAGTGCAGCTGTATGGAAGCCAAAGGGATAGACAGGACTCAGCCCTTGCATCACAGCACCCTCAGTCAAAGGAGCTGGTGGTGAAGTCCTCGCTCTGCACAGCAGCAGGGGAGTGAGTGGCCACAATGCTGCTGCATTGGGAGCAGCAACGTATCTTGCCATGGAGGATGCTGGTTTGGGACAGGAGGGGGAAGAAAGGAGACCAGTCAGAATCTTTCCTGCACTCCACCGTGCAGAGTGAGGATACAGAGAGGACACGCACCACATCAAATCTTACCCTGAGCCCAAACACCTGGCCTGTGGCCAGACAAGAAATGCAGTCCCCATGAGATACTGCCCTTACTATCCTTGAGATCAGAACTGGAAGAATTTTTCAAGCTCTGAGGGTTTGCTTCTTTGCTACAATACATGTTCACTATGTCGTAATGCTTCAGCTGTACGCCATCCATTCTCTCGCTCCATTCGGGACAAACAGGCCAAGCATAACATGGGATTTCTTGCACTCATAACTTGAGTAAAGCATTACCATAACTTCTACAGATGCTATGTCTGCTGACAGTCAGCAGCTACATCCAGGAGGAACTGGTTCTATTTTCACTGAAATCAACTACAGAATGTCTTCTGCAAGTCCCTGTATAAAGCCAGTGAGCGTGAGGGGACTCTGCAAGCTTGCCACAGTGCAGTCTTTGGGGAAAGCACTTCTACTGAGGTGAACGCAGGCAGGGCCAGGAACCACCATTTATGTTTCTATGGCAGAGAAACAGAACAGACTTTCAGAGTTCAGACAGGGAAATGGCCTGCAAAGGCATGCAAGCTATCAATAGCCCTTGATTAAAACTCTTGAATTCAGACTGCTTCAGTATTCAAATTTCAGAAAGAGAGAAGAGCTTCTCACTTCAATTCTATTTCAAGAAAAAAGACTCTTTTCCTTTCCAAATACAACAAAAGATAGTAAATTTTATTTGTTCCAACCTTTTGTATGAGTAAAGGAGGGCTATAATTCCTAGGAAAATGAAACTAATATATCACCATGTTGCCTTTGTATTGCTCTTTTATGCTGCAAGTTCTTTCCTTTAGTCTTGAATTGGCTATGAGCAAAGGGAATGAGGAGAGCTGCAAATATAATCTTGAGACCTCTGTATGCAAAAGTATGAATCATGAACGGTTACTGTCTTGTTTGCCTGTCTGTAAGAATCTAGTGCCAGCTACCTAGGCAGAGTAGCCTTCTTGGGCTCCACACAACTACTCCTGAAAGCTGCAGGTCTGCCTGAAGTCCTTCACTGCACCTTCTCTATGACCCCCATTCTTAATATCCAAATGTTTCAAACTGCACTGGGTGTTTTCATTTGTTCAAGGTACCTAAATCAAGCCTGCTGCTACCAGTATTTTCCCTTTCCAAGCCACAATATCAGTCAGTATGCAACACAGATTCACATTTAACATTGTACAGGTGAAAAACTTGTTCTGAACAGAGACACAAAGTACGTCTAAACATAGGCCCCCTTACTCCTAGGGGCTCTCACTTCTGCTGTACATTTTGGTCCACATTGTGAGGCTGCAGTAAAAAATTCAGGGTCTGACTGCACATCTTTAATACTGTCTTTGTGGGCATAAAAATAGGACAAGCACTGATTTCACATAAGAAGTCAATTAAGTATTGAGTCAGCTAGTGTCATGTTATTAAATGTGTTTCACATCTATCAGTTTCAAAGCACAGAACTGCTCCAGACAGGTATAAAGTTCTGCAACCAAAACATGGATCCCACTGAAATCAAGTGGTAAGACTCCCACTAGACTTCAGCAGGCCTGGGCCTTGCTCTAGAGGGATTGTTAGGACTGCAGTTTTTTATTTTGGTTTCCTAGGGGAATGGAATTTATGCAGTCCTGCTTTATGTATAAAGCATGGCAGTCTATACCAGTAACTTTATACCTACTGGAAAATTTCAAAAGAGAACCCAAAGACACCAAGTTTCTATGAATTCAGTAAAAATAAGAAGATGGGTATCAGAGAAAGACCCTATCAGTGCTCAGTGAAGGCCATGTGACAAAACAGCTCACAACTCTTTCCATATCAGATAATCCATACAGGAGGCAGATGTAGAACACCAGACTTTAGTCCTGCAACCCCTGGCACAGCTCAGTTTTGGTGCTTTTTTGCAAGTCTAAGCTCAAGATTCAGGATTAAAATCATTCAAGGTTTGGGATGCTTTGCATGTGGTTTTTATTTCATTAGAAGACAGAGCATGCCAGTGGCTGCACAGGTGAGCAGAGGTAACAAGAGTAAGCAGTGATCAAACACCATTCCTTCCATGACACCATCAGACTCTCAAATATCCTACCTACAGAAATAACTGGGAAGTGATTTGAAAGAACACCTTGATGAGTAGGGTATTGCAAAAGCTAAATGATCCTCCCTTTAGCTCCTCTCTGATTCTTGGGGAGTCACAGATGCATTACATTGAACTATCTCACATTTGCATCTCAAGGATTTTCCCTGTTAAGTCAAGAAGAATTTCCTTGTGGAAATATCTTGTGGATATTTTTTAGGTAAATACAGTAGTCAGTTTCAGCTGTATTCCTGTGATAAATACATTCCTAGGGGAAGACTTGCCCATTCGTAGCCATGACTGGAGGTTTTCTGCAGGTTTTTTTAGGCTAACACTGAGATAAATATGGGGTTTGTCCTTGCCTCCTTGGGCCAAACTCACCATAGCTAGAAATCCCACATAATTAGAAATTCAGTGCCCAGGAAATTTTTAGTTTATTAATTATTGGATAGCATAGAATTGTATAAGACCCAGATGAATTATGACTACCCTACAGCAGAAAGGTCTGTCACTTTTACTTTATTTTCTGCTGTGCATCACTCACACTTGAAGAGTCAATCTGTGTTCAGGCAAATGGCTTCTTCTGGGCTATACTCACAATTTTATTAGAAAAACAGAATTATAAAAGTGTCCATTTAAATTCATAGATACTAACAAGTCACTAAATAGCCTATTTTACACTGAAAAATTACACCACACATTTTTCTGAATAAATGAGATGGTACTCTAAAGACAAATGGATAATTTATTCTGGATTGTACCCCTGATAGTAGTGCTTTCACAGTCATTTCTTTGTGTCAAAATTGGTGGGGTTTTTTAGGCTATACTGTAGTTCTAGGACACCTGCATACTTAGAATCAGCCTTTGTTACTGTGCACAATGAGATAAATATAAGAAATATTCCTGAATGAGAGAACCCAGTGAAAAAATTAAGTTCTTCAGCAACATTAAAAAATCCTGGGGTTTTGTACTATGACACATAGTTTTTTTGAAGATACTGCCTAGTGCTGACAACTTCCACTGGCTTTAGATGAATTTATATATAAATTAACATACATGCACACATGTATTTGAATGTGCACACGTGCACATACAGCCTTGAAGTCTTTACTGCATTGCAGTCTAAAGATTTTTGCTTTATCTCCAGTTGCTTCAAGATGTCTTTCCTTTTTAAGGATTCACTTTTTAACCTAAAAGGCATTTCTTCGTTATTTATTTCTTCTAGGATCCAGTGCTCTACTTCTGACAAACATTAAGCAGTTGCTAGTATCAACAAGAGTTATATCACTAATAGCTATAGATGTGTCTTCCCATTATTGTGAAGCAATCAGTTTTCTTACTGGATTATATAAAGTAATCCAGTACTTGGAAGCAATATTGCTTTATAAAGTAGAACAGCTATTTCCTGACAGATGCTGGAAAAGGCAAGAAAAAAAAGATATAGAAAATACATTATGAGCAGAGTTTGTCATGAAAAGACTTAAAACTAGATTTTAATCTTACTCTGGGAAGAAAAATTGTGATTACAGCATATAGACAGCAGTTTAAGACATGTAATTTTAATAATGTTAAGTGAGAAGCTGCTGATATCATGACATGATCAACCAGGCTCATTAGGGAAAATTCTATAACAAGTAAAAATCTTACTAACAGAGCATCACGGTTTCTCAGTCTTCCAGAGACAATTTATATCAGTTGCAACTGCCAGTCCTTAAACACTCTGCATATTCACTGTGAGACGGGATAACAGTGAAGCAGAAAACATCTGGACAAGATGACAGCTGTTGCAAGACACAAGATTTACCAGCCACATACTTGAAATATTTTAATGAAACTACAATAGCTGATCAAGGAGGCTTGCAGTGCTCATGAGTGCAGAGAGGATACTCAGGTCCTTATATCATAACACACCAACAGGGACTCAGGTATGCTGTAGCAAATTTAGAGTTTAAATGAATTCAAGGCCTTAAATTAGTACAACAAAGTTTCTTGCGTTACTTTTTTTTTCCTTATACCCTGATGGTTCTTCATTTCCACTTGTTTTATGAACTATGTGATTATATACTTTTAAAATTATTATAAGTAGTTATATACCACATAAGTATATAGTACAATTATTATAAAATACTTGGGTTTGGGTGTATATAGAGTTTTGCATCATATAGAAGAGAAACGATAGAGAGATTGTTGTAAGAAATCATAAGAAAATGTGCAGCTGTCTTGCATGATGCCTTGGCACCAAAATTTCCAAGTTGATAGTCCAAGCATAGCAAGACAGGTTGCTCAGTGCTTCCAAGCCCTTGTACTCCGCAAAAGGATCTGACAGTTGAGCCTCCAATATGAGCTTATAAAAATACAAAATGCAACTTGATTTCTTTCTATTGGAAGAATAAAATAACCATTACATGACCATGTAGATCCCACACATAAGACTGGAAGATTAAAGTTTCAAAGAGCCAAGAGCCTTCAATATCTGAATTTTATTGTGTTTCTTAAGCTTCTCTGAAAAAGCTCTGCCTTTCTAAAGGCCAGAGCTGTTATGTTATTTCTAAAGACTTCAGTGGGGTCAGGGTTCCACAGTGGCCCTTACTCTAAAATAAATATGCAGCCTCAACCACAGGCAAGAACAGTTGCAGTAATTTCTGTGAAGTTGTGTCATGCTGCATGTCAGAGGCTGCTCTAGATGGCCAGAGTGGACCCTTGTGGCCTTATGAAACAATCAAGATTCATGTGCCAAAAACATCATCTGAATAAGACAAGACCTTTGCAAAATCAAATCGTGGGGATTTATGCACATACCTAAATGCTCTGCAAAATCCAGATATTTTGCATTCTTATTTTAATATCAGATTTTTTTGGCTGAAGTGCTTAGTAATTGTGGTTGTTTGCTTTATTACAAGAGTATGTGACAGCAATCAGGCATGCCACTTGAAGAATTCACTGTGCTCATTAGAAAAACCATCCAAGTGTCATTAAAAACTTTGCACAAGGTTACAGTGGAGCATCCCAGGGCTGCACATTGGGAAGAGGATCTCTCCTGTATAGCTTACGCATTTTTTTTATTCTCTTGCCTGGTTTGATCTGACCATAGACCAGGCCCTGCCCCAGGGGAGCATAATGAGCTGACAGGAGCTGTGGTACAAAACAAAGCTGGATTTAGCTCCCCTACCCAAGACAAAGCGCCTCTGTGGTTGCATAGCCCTGGGCTACCTCTGTGGAGCTGTGGTGTCAGAGATGCTTGTGTAGGAAAAAGGCTTATTCTGTAAATCAGCTCAAGACAGGCTTTGAACTGTTCGCATTCATTGAGCAACAATTTTTTCTACCCCTTTATCAGTCAGCCATGAAGCAGGATATTTTGCAGGAAGGAGGTGACAATATATTTCTGAAACTGCTCCAGTACCTCCCCATTTCCCACGCTCAGATGCCAGGTATCTACCTGGTCTTAGCTCTGCCCTGCCTCTTGCATTAACCATAGACTTTGTCTGCTGTAAATACAGCTCCTTGCTTAGAACAACTGGAGCTCTCTATCCTTGGCAGGATCAAGACCTCTGGTCTCACTCATATAAAGGGTGTGATGAATGCCAGTATGTTAAAGATTCAAAGGTAAAGGTGTCCCCAGAACCGCATTGCACACTGTTAACTGCTAGTGAACACAGAAGCCTCTAATCTGTTGTCAATGAATTCACATATAATTTTTGCATCATGTGCTCAGGAAGAATTTGGCAAGGTATAAATCGTGGTTGCAAGATGCCTTTTTTACTTTATTCACTTGAGTGATTTATTAATTAGTTTTCAGACCTTTGCCATTATTGCACAGTGGAAGCACTTTACATAGAAACACATGGCCATACTTCAGGGGCTTTGAATTTGCATTACTCCAATTAAAAAAACAACCCCCAAACCCCCAACAAAACAATGAATAAAAAACCTCTTGCTTTAAGCTTCACTCATGGTAGGTTTGGACTATCTTCACTGAAGAACACAAAACCAAGTTCTGCTTTTCCTGTTGAAATACATGGGATTTGTTCTTGCACAACTAAAACAGCGTTTAACTGGGGGCTTGCTGATTGACTCGCACAAGTGGGGACAAGATCTTTTGCAGCACTCCAGACTATATTGTTTAATTCAAAGTTTGACTGGCACATGGTAGACTAGGTAAAATGAATTTTTGAATTCTAGATAGAATAACAATTATTTTACTTATGAAATTCTACTTCCAGTCATCATATTTGGGGTGTGCTCCCAGAAAAGTTGGGGGACTTTAGTATAAAATCAGCCTTCAATTGTGCAACTGTTTGCAAGTTAAAGAGCCAAGTATCCAAATATATTTGTCTCTTTCGCTTACAAACAGTTGCACGATTGAAGGAAGCACAGAATACGTATATATGAGAGCGTGATTCAGACAAATAAAACCTTTCACTTGTCATCAGAAGGGGAGAAAACTAAACAATGCTAAACACAGCCACTACAAAGAAGGTTAGCATTTTGCCAGAGTATAGTTTCTGCTCAGGTACTCTAGGGCAGCTTGTTCACTCTCTTAGCCTTGTACTATTTCCTGTGGGTGCTGCCCTGAGAGCTTGTAACATTCAAGAGCAGACCTAGCAGACGGTTTTCACATGCCAAGTGCTACTTTCAAAGTCATCACTGCTGCTTTTAACTTGTAACTGGTGTCTACAAAGAGCTACAGACTTCATTTAGAAGAGCAGGGGAATAGTGTTATGGATATATAAACAATATACGAGTATCTTACATCTGTGTGCATGTAAGAAATTTCTACTTGAATGGCAGTGATCACACTCAGCATGGCCATTCATCTCTCAATACATTTCCTGACTAATTGGTTCTATTAAATATTAGAAATTAGACCTTTAGCTTAAGAAATAAAATAAAATATTATTCACCCAAATATTTATTACATAGAGTATATATTAAGCATTACAACCAAGCACTGATTTATAAGTCTGAAAAAGACAATGCTCCAAAATATTTTTTCCAAAAGAGAATGGCATTAGAAGTTATAAGCTTGGTGACAGAGGTTAATTTTTCTATTTAAAGGAAGTATTGTCATCTTAGCATCCAAATTCACTTCAGTCTTACCTAAGTTACAACAAACTGCTGACAGAGTATTGCACATAAGTAAGCATGGGCTGAAACTGGTACAAAGTCTTAAACCTAGATTACTTGATAGTCAAATAGCAGTAACATGGCCCAAACCAAAATGGACTAAGGCAATTGAGAATTTCGGTGCTGATAAGTTTTTGTTTTTTTTTCTGAAATACGTGTTCAACAGTTATTTGTAAAACATGCTGATAAAGAAATCACCAAAAATGTACTCTGTTGTAATGTAGTTTTTTAACAATCTTTATACTAAGGAACTCTTTGGTTTTTTTCAGCATCTCAGGCAGGAATTTTCACCTAACACCTAACTGAACTTTTACAGCTTATGTAAAACAACAGCAAAAAAAATATACCCAATTCTCTCAGCTGCACAAATATAAAGCAAGAGTATGGATGCTGACTACCTACATGTAGGTAGGTGTTTCCAAGTACATTAAAGAAAATGTTATGCCTGATCAGCTTTGACTTTATCTTTGAATTCACTAAGGGACAAAGTATGGCTCATAGAGGCTTAAGTGTTCAAAAGGGAGGCAGGGGGAGACTGCCAGGAGGGAAGTGCCTTTTTCCTGTAAAGAGCATGCTTTCCTCTGGGACCCTGAGAAGGGGAGTAAGGAAAATGCTTTCTCTACACTCACTACCGTAGGGGAGATTACTTTAATCCTTTAGAGTTTGAGGATGGAAGGGGAAGAGAAGGGCTCTGTGTGTCTTCTCTCCAGCTGAATGCTCAACAATAGACCTCAACTGAGATAAAGCTGACTCAAACTTTTTTTAATTGAAAATCATTTCGTTTCCAAGTACTAACACATCAACTTTACAAGGCAGGCTTCAGCTGGTTCCTTGTATGCTGAAGTTAGCATACTTTGTTTTAACTATTAAAGCTGATCACATCTTTCAATGAATTCTTCCACTATTTTAATATCTTCTAGGGAGAGGGACTCCTTTTTTATGTACTTCATATTTATAATTCCTGCTCTGGATTACTCCAAACTTCTGAAGTGAGCAGCATCACTAGTACCAGTCAACAAGAGCTGCTGCAAACACTCATTTCTAACACTTGCAAAGCTGTACAGATAAAAGAGTAAATCTAGTTATGGTTACTCGGTTAAGTATCTTGCTGAAGGACCTAGTCCACTACCATGAACATCCACTGAGGCTGCAGCAAAACTAAGCTAAAGGCAGTGACAGTCTCAGCATCTTTAGAGATGGACAATCAAAGTTAACACAAGGAAACTGGTGTTTTTCAGCTTTTCTGAAAGGCAGAATCCACCAGGTTGGTGTTTCTTCAGAAAGCTGGGATCACTTCATGAGAAGAGCTGTATACATGTCACAGCTCTGCTCTTTGATAAACATTTTTGTTGTTAACTCAAAGTCACTTGCAGCCATTTTGATGGCCAAATTCAAGTAGATCAACTTATATCCTTAAAGCAACATACAAAGTATCCTAGCTCATAAATTTTCCTCCCAACAGGGCTGCATTAGCAGGAAAATACAAAGCAGCTATAGATGTTTTTACTTGCTGAATCGGATTTAATACAACAAAAAAGAATAGCCAAATGTCCACTCTGTATCATGGCCTTTGACTAGGCACTTAGTGCTATCACTTTTAATTTTTACAGTGCACAGATCAGCCTGAGAGATGAGAATTCAGCTGGGGTAGAGGAACATCCCAAACCCAGAGCTGGGTTCTTTCATAAGCACCATTCCATGCTCTGCACAAACGTCCCCATGAGGAGATCAGCACATGCCAGGGCACTGTCCTGGCACAGTCCTTTGGAGAGGCTGGTTGCTGCGTCACTCCTTGCTAGTGCCCAGGGGACTGTGTGCCACCAGCCTTTGGCCTCCTCCCAGGTGTAGAGCCTCAGAAAACAGAGAGCAGCAAGGAAAGGAAGGGTGTCTTAGGGTCACGGATGTCAGGAGTTAGTGTCTGCCACCAGCCCTGCAGCACTGTTTTGCAGCCTGGCAGCAAAGAGCCATCGCCCACTCTGAATCTGCAAATGCAACTATTTTCCTCCTGAGTTTAATTACATTGACTACACCTATATTAGGGAGGCACCTTCCCCTGCCTAAAGCCATAGCTCAAAGAAAGTTTTTCCCATTGCAAAATCTAGGATTAAAAGCAGATACTGCTAAGTTTCCACTTTCACAAGTCAAGATGATTAGTCATTAGATTTCTTGTTTCGTGACCAAATAAGATAAGAGAGTTGCAAGAAAACACTAACATGGGTAAGACTTTGATTACTTGCCAATTAGTTTAACTGCTTAAGTTGTGTGCAGAAACCATGGAAAACTGACAGTGGGTAATACAGTGCAGGTGTATATGCTGGCAGACAAATTAAAGAAATTAGACCTTTATAAAGGTGACTTTCTAATTTCAGTTTTCATGGGGGCAATAAACAAACAGAGCTCCATCTGCTGAGAATTCACTTACTTCCTAGGAGCAACACTACAAATTCCAGGTGATCACAGGGGAAATATTATTCTGCTACTGCACATTTACCAGAGTGTTAAAATACAGTGATGATTTTGGTGATCCTTTTTACAGTGCTTTGAAGCAACATCTGAGTTTGCCTGTTAGAGTTCAACATTTGAAAACTTATGCCAAGAAAGAAATAAAGCAGATCTATTTCTTAGCTGACCAGAGGAAGAATTCCTTAAAAGGTGAAGATGAGCACTTTGAATGGGAAAATGCTAAAAAATCCAAGGAAAAGGCAAACTGTTGCTGAGGCTTACAAAAAACTCCCAGCATCTAAGTTTTTAGTTCTATAAGCAAGAAACTATAAACTACATGTTCTGTTTGAAAGCATGAAAATTCATATTCAGGAGACTTAGTAAGCAATCATGCCTATACAAATAGAGTCATCACTAGACTCCATGTCTCCTTGCTTCCAGTTGCTGCTCATGCACTGCATGGCCCTGTTGTCTGCACAGCCTACTGGTTCTCAGGCAGCCACTGTACGGCTCAGTGAGAGGTGCCTTTAAAGTGCTACCCTTCACCTTAAACAAGTGTTAGTGTGCCAAAGCTGTGGCAAAACCCACTGATGAAGAGAGTGGGGCAACAAAAGTTCAATAAGAAAGATGGAAGTCCTAAAGCCTCTTAGTTATCTTGTAAAACATAGAAGGGCAGATTCCTTTATGCCAAATTACTGAGGCAAGATTTAATGCTCAAGTAACATCAGTGGTATGGCATCAACCTGTTTTTCCTCACCTGGCACCTAAACCCACACTACAGCCAAAAACAGTAGCAGGAAACCAGTTTTCAGGAATGTTCCAAACAGGACACAGAAATATCTAGAACAGGAAATTTAATCTTTGTTATGTGTCCAAGTGGTTGACACAATGATAAGGAACAAAATTAGTTAACATACTAATGTAATGTGCAAGAGATGAGGGTGTTTTTTATAAAGGGATATTACACTGCTTAATTCTAAGAGTTACTGAGAAAGTGACAGATCAAGGCATCATCTAATGGTATTCTTGAAAGTGCAAGAAGCATTAAGGGCTCTAAAAAACTGAACTGCCAGAGGATCTATTCAAAATCCTCTCAGAAACTGAAATATTCAAGAGTGAGAAAAGTTACTCTACATAATAACAGTGCAGGTAGCAAACTGACTGAAAAACTTACAGAAGAATTTCATGATATCATACAAGCAAGAAAGTAGTAAGCAAAACTCAAAGTAGGATTGCATATGCAAGGAAAATAACCCTAACTACATTAGAATTCACTGCTGCTTAATTAGATTTAGCATGAAAATTGCATTAGATTCTATACAAATAGTTGTGTGGAAAGTGCATCTTGATGCTCAGCAGCATTCATGAAGGCAAAAAGATGTGAAAGCACAATTAAAAGTGTAATGAACCCAAACAGAAAATGCCATTGCATTGCTCTGCTAATCTATGGCACAGCCACTCCTTGAGACTTTGTGTAGTTACAGTCCTCTCACCTCAGATGAGGGAAAAAGACTTAAAGAGTGATGAAGATGATCTGAGACACCTGTAACAGCTTCCATGTGAAGACAGATCAAACTATTCAGGATTCTGCTGAAAGAGCTGTAAGACAGTACAACAAACATAGTGAGACTTTTAAATATCAGAGAGGTGGATAAGGTTAACACTGGTATCAGGAGTTAGCAATGAAAATACTGAGTGACAAACTCAGAAATAAAACCAACGGGAGCACTTTTTCCATGACTGCATGTAGCTGGTTGCAAAACAGTATCAGAAGCATTGACTGCCAGCAGAGAAACAGAAGAACATTAACTTCTTCATAGTTTATACAAGTTCATAGAGCAAAGCCTCAAAGGGCTGTTAAAAACATTAGAGCAAATGCAGCCTTAGTGTTAAAAAGGCTACAGATTACCAAAAACTAGTATCTACACCAAGGATCAGATGTTTGCCCTTATTTATATTCCTTGCCTCAGCATGTGCTGCTGTCAAAGGCAAGATATTAGTTCAGAGGGACCATTAACCTAATCCAGTAGGGCTGCTCTGGATTCAGGCAGGTCAAAATGACATATGAAATAGGTCTTAGAAGTCTTGAACTTGCACACTTTATTTAAAATTATCCAAATGGCAAAAAAGCAGACTCGTAGTAAAAAGAAAAATTAACACCATCCCAGATTAAAATAATTTTAAAACCCCATAACAATAGCTTTAAGGTGATCTTAAGAAAAGAGATTGCAAAACAGAGATGATGTGAATGCTACCAACTTTTTCCCAAGAGCCCATGCATGCCAGATTCTTGGAGGCTCAGAATTTCCATTCTGTACCTCCATGTGACAGAAAGAATCTGCATGCAGGCATTTGACTTGGAGCATTCCTAAGCACCAGGGTGCTCTTTTTCTCCTAGACGAACCAGAGGCTACATCAACATCCATCCCTGTCGTTTACCAAAAGCAAGGAGTTGGAGTGCCACATATGCCCTTCAGGATACACAAACTTTTCTCCTGGTTAAACAGCAGGAATGCCTCAGTAACAAAGTGCTCCATTTTCCCAAGGAAATTACTTTGAAGATAGTGAAGGGATAAATGCTACCAGGAAAAGGAATGGCTATAATCGGTATCAGGCACTCATGTCCTAGCAGGCGAATTGAAAATACAGGACCTGTTCCACACATGAGCACAACAGAACATGTTCCATTCCTGCGCAGTCAATGGCTGTCAGCAGAAGGCAGGAATCCAAGATCAGATCTGACCAGATGTTGTCTAGATTTTATTGGTCCATTCTCCAGCCCTTGCACAAGCCACAGGGACACCAGCCCAAATTATATCTAAGGCTGTACACCTCTAGCACTCAGCATGCCAAGGCAGGAGAGTATCAGGTAAGGGGAATTTCCTCACCTAAAAGTTGGTGCTTGGCTTTAGGACAGTTTAGTTGTGGTATGTCCAAATCCACTGGATGTTTAAGTCCAGCAGACCAACAGAATAACCTCACTTTGTAAATTGCTCAAAATAGGACATCCCTTGACACTGAATAAGTTGGCCTAATATGAGATGCTGCTGCTCTGCACAAACCTTGCTTTGTACTGAATCAATAATAGTCAATCTCTTCATATTTCCTTGGGGCTATTTTTGTCACCTTCATTAATGAACAGAGAGAACAATCAAAACATAGATCTACTCTGATTTTCACAAGGTTTTTGAATGCAAGGAGGCCAATCAAGAGTAATACTCTTCCATTTTGTCCTAAAGCACTGGCTATATCCTCTATGAAAATGACCAAAAATACATCATTTATGTAGCCTCATTGGCTAATAAAAATAAGGCATCTTTTCATTAATCTTTTTCACTCTTGAGCTCTTCTTCCTTTTTTAGTATTTTCAGAGTAATTGACCTCTCCTGTAATCATTGTTCAAACCATTGTCAGTTGACTGATCTTTTTCATCCTACCTGCAAGTTCTATAACAATTTGTAACAATGCTGGTTTTTATCGTTATTGCTATTAAGCAGCAAATGTCTGCTATTATAATAAGTCATCTGTGCAAGCAATTTACATATCATACTTTTCTTTTCCACTTCCAGTTTCTTCTCAACTTCTTCCTCTCCTGTGGATCTATTCTCACAGTGCACTTAATGAGCTGGAAGTCTGATATTTGAACCAGATATACTGATATGGCTGAATTGCAACAATGACATCACCCTCCTCCTGAAAGTGTTTAATGTATTTAATTTTTCCTATGTTCAAATTTCCTTTAAAAACAAACTTAAAGAAAAAAACCTTTATTCTTGCATTCATTTCTTAAGTGTATTGTCTTCATTTTCAATTTGTTTTACAGAATGTGTTTGCCAGCTGTTCTTTTAATTTTTTCATACCTCTCTATATCCAACTTTCTAGTTAAATACTTACTATTTGGCCCAAATTCTGCTCCCTAATGTGCATGATCAGAAGTCACGAGCATATCCAAGAGCTGGAATTGGCTCTAGCTCTTCACCCACAGCCTGTTACATCTTTCAGTATTTTTTTACTATATCCGTCTCATTTTTCTTAAATGATATCAGCTATTGTACTGCAGCAGCTTTTAACAGACAAGTGTGTATAACTAGCAGCACCTTCACTGATTTTAAAATTACCCAGATTTTATGTTTTAAAAGTTAGTATGGAACAGGTTATTTTAATATAATACTCCTAATAGTTGAGCAGAATCCCGTTCTCCTCACAAATTGGTGCAATTTTAAATATCACTTCAATTAGGAAGCCAGATTACATGAGTTATAAATGAAATTGGTTAGAAACCTTGTACGATATAATACTTATTTGCTAAGTACTATACCATGTAGATGGTATTATTAAATTCCCCTCCTCTTGCAGCTTTGTAATGTATTTCCAGGTGCTTCTATCACCTCACTCTATTTAAATAGATGGAAATCTTTTAGAGAAGCATGGAGTTAGCCTGGCTGTATATAACATAAGATACAGCTGCTAGTTTATGAAACAGAATTTTGAATCTAATAAAAAAGTATTTTTACTTTAACATGAGAGGCAACATTTATACACTTTGCCATTGTTTTGCTCTATATTTTAGAAGATGACAACAACTAATTCAGAAAACAGAGCATTTTAAATTAAGTTTTCACATACTGAACTATTTTTACCAAACTAGAAGTTAAGGGAGAAGATAGTCTTACAGAAACATTTCTTAGATCAGATGACTTATCTATGCAATTAAAAATTTGCAGTAGGCTTTAGCAAAACCTACCATGCTGTAAAATTACTTTTACCAGTATTAAAATGTTGCTTTGGCGTTGTTCCACACCTAGTTGTAGCTAGCACCAGCTGCTTCAGAGCAAGTTTGAACCCTCCTCTTGGTCCCATAAGTTCAGGCCCTTGCAGTAAGTTTTACACATGAAGCAGCTGTAAGGACTTGAGAATGAGTCAGTCACAGTGAGTTACTGCTGCTGTCAAAACCATCCATCACTGTGTCTAAAGATTCCCATCACTGGCTGTGAAACTTCTAGATACCTTGTAACACGAATGCTATTGCAGCTGTACTCAGTTATATCAACAGATGTTTTAACAGAGACAGGATGCTGAAAGAAAATATCCCAGCTGGCTTAACTTCAACATGCAGAAAAATACATGGACTCCTTAGAAATACTTAGGAGATAACATGACATTTGACACATCCACAATGGATATTACACTGTAACAGAGGGGAATGGGGTTGATTTGACATTATTTGCTTCAGATAACAGATGCTATGGACAGAGGAGAAGCAGTAGATGTCATGCCCTGACTTTAGTAAGGATTTTGAAATGGTTTGAAAATCATATCCAGAGAGCATCTGTCAGCTGCTCTCTGTCAGGAGAGGAGTGTGTCTCAAAGAAGAGTTCTGCACTGGCACTGGTACCCCTCACTCTATGGATGGTCAAAGTTAATTTGAATTCTAGACAAGCAAACAAAAAAAGTAAACCCACAGATACAAGTCAGTAAATAAACAGTATTTTTCTTCTAAAAAAAATTAATATAGGATTGTGCAAGTATCTTATCTGTAGAACAGAACAAGGGAATTGCAGCCAATTGCAAACACAAATTCCATAAAATAGTCCCTTTGCTCTATTGATCTTGCATGTGTCACAGGGTAAGGATTACCTCCTCTGTGGCCATCAGACTACAAGAATGATGAATTAGAGCAGGGGAAAAAAATTAAAAATAGTCAAGGTCTAGAAAATAGAGCACATGATGAAAGAAGGAATGAAGAGGAATTATTCTTAAGGAAGAAAAAAAGATGCTGAAGGACAGTCATAGCAAACTACGGCAGGAAAGGAAATTTGTCCATTCCCATATCAGATAAGTTTAGGGGCTTAGAGGTTTCTTAGGTGGAAATGACAAAGAAAACGAAGAAAAGCTGTTCAAAGGCAGAGTTCAGAAGTGCAGGAGCAGGCAGCCAACAGCTACTGCAGTGGCCTTTGCGGCAAGTTTTTACAGCAAGGAAGCACAGGCAGAGGCAGTGGAGGCACAGCTGATCCTGCCTTGGGAAAAGGGGGGTGACTCTTACAGATCTGGAAACACATGTTCTATAGAGAAGGTGTGTTTTTAATACTAGTCCTTTTGTGTTTCTGCTGCTGGACTGAAACTTAGACCTCAGTTAGATATTTACTGTTGTTTCCTCTGCAACTCTTTTAGAAACTGATTGCTTTTCTGCTTGAACACAAATTCCCTATGTTTTCTACATTACTTTACAGAATACATTGTACAGTTGCTCATACCTGGCCTGAAACTAACAGCACTGGTAGCTACAAGGCACAGATCTGCAGGACTACAAACAGTGATAAACCACCAGAGGGACTTCTCCCTCCCCACGTTGATCTCTGTTTGGGCTACAAAATATTTCAGATTTTGTCTTGTGAGCTGCACCAGAAGGAAAAGCATATAAGCTCTGCCCTTCAGACCAGGGAAGTGGTTACAAAGGCATAAGAAACATTTGCATGCCTTGTTTTAATGGTTCCACCAGAACAGGTAATTTCATAGGAAACGTTACAATGAGACCATTACAATTAATTAGATGTAAGAGCTATAAAATTAATCTTTTATTGATAAGCACACAATGGAAAATAAATGCTGTTATTTATACCTGATAAAGAGTGTAGAGTTTTTATGGCAATTTGTACAATTTGCTTATATTCAGAAGAATAAATATTTAAAAATATTCTTGATTGAAAATTGCACTTTGTGTGTCTTTTTTTGTGAAAAAACCTACACTCCACAAAGTATTGTGTATACATTGACAGACTTCATCAAAAAATTTTAAAATTATTTTTACATGTCTGCAGTGTCACCTGACTTATAGGATGAATGCCCCTTGCTCCCACATCACAGTAAGCCCAGAAACTCATGACACCTCCTAGGTGATCACTTCCTGGTTTTCAGACAATATTTACACCCCATCCCAAATAGTCAAGTCTTCCTTGGAAGTTACCTCCATTACCCCTTCACCTCTTCAGAATTTTCAATGGCATTTTTTTTTCAGTTCATAGTGTATACTTGTTCAACTCTCAATTTGTCTAAAGAAATAAATATGACTTTGATATTTGCTTTGTTTAAACTGACAGCTCAAATCTTTACCTAATTCTCACCAAGTTGCTACATAAGAATAAAAACCTCCTATCCTTCACTAAAAAGACCAGCTACCTAATCTTCCTTCTGCAGAGATAAAACTGACATGCTGCCCTTGGCTTCAGTGACTGCAAGGCTGTGTTTCTAGAAATTGTTTCTTAAACTAGATTGCATTGCATTTCACTTCAGTCCTTATTTTGTCAGATGCTAAAATAACCCATGAATTTGATCTTTTAAGATGCTAAGCAAACCCCTGAATTTAGATTTTTTTTTTTTCTTTAAAGTGGACACTGATCCCCATTACAACAGAATAATGACAGGAACTAGAAGTAATATGATTAGCTGCTTGACAAGCATTTGGGAAGAGAAAATGTATCTGTTCCTCCCTCTCCATCTCTCCAGAAAGCAGGTCAGGAAGTGACTGAATACAGCTGTGATACCAAGGATCTATACTCGCTAATCATAATTTTTTCTTTAATAATTCCTTTCACCTTCATTCACTTTAACAGTGCAAACTTGCCCTGTCTGACTGCACTGGATGTTGTAGAAACTCTACAAGGAGCCATTTGTCCTCCAAATGTGTAATGCAACAATAAACATTATTAAACACACTTGTGATAGAATCTCTTCTGAGAATTATTATATATTATGAAAATATTTTTCCAGCTATAAGAATGAGTTTAATAAAAACTTATTAGAAAAAGAAAGGCTGAATAATTGCTTGTTGTAGAAATAGCACATTTATTCCAAATGTTCTATTTGCATCCTGTTCACCTCAAATTCCACAATGATGCTTTGTTTGCCTCAATCTGGTTTGCATTTCTGAACACTTGTCACTATCTGCAGGTAACTATTTTGGTTACATGAAAAGATATCAAACCCACATTAGCCAGCTTTTCAAACACAATTTCAAGCCTTTAAATTGTTACAGTTTCTGCAGTGCTTTACCAGGATTTTAAAAGGAAGTAAGAAAGAGACTGGATTATTAAAGATGTTTTCAATGAAAACTTCAAGAGTGCCATGAGAGTACTTCAAGAACACACAGCCACCTGGACATTCTTCTGACTTACTGATAACTTCCTTCCTAGAGTAAAGGGGCTCATCCACAGTAAAACTACTTCTGACTGTTCCTATAGACTTTAGCAGGTCAAAACTACCTGTTAGAATGCTGCCACAAGCCATGACTTGTATCCTTGTGTAGGGTTTAGAAACAAGAGCTAATTAGGAAATCTGTCTTTTGCAACACTCATCTCCATTCTCAAAATGCCACTTTCCATCATGGATTAAATGAGCCTTCTGCAGTCCAGTGCTATCCTATGCTTTTCAATAAAAAGGCTCTGGCCAATGTTCTAGCACTGCTGCAGGAATTGATCCCTATTCCTAAGCTTTTTGAAAACATTTGAACACCATCTATCAATGCAGTTATTGTTCCTAAATTAGTTATAGAAACTCTTACCGTGGTCCTTGAAGGAAGTGAAAGAAAACTGTACTAGGAATACACTCAGAATTGGCCTTGAATAGGTATAAGTTGTTCTCAACTTTGGTTGAGATGAGCTTCAGACTACAGATCAGCCTGAAGAACCAGAATTGATTTAGGACTAAACTTTTACCCTTTTCTGTAAAACCAAGCCAAGTAACAATAGGGACCATATTGGAGGCTACTTATACCTGCAAAAGTAGTTCAAACACACCCTTGGGCACTCACAGCCATGATGTGCTGGTCAAGAGCTACCATACACCATCCCACCTGTGGTACTGGTGCTGCCCTTCTGGGTTTCTCCAGAAAAGGATAAAGATTTCTCTGTTCAGCAGTGCAAGCTGAGCAGAATGCAGGCATTGGCAGGGACTCATCCCACCTGTGCAGAAGTCCAGCAGCCAAGGATGTTCTTGAGCCACAAAAAAAGCCCTACTCCCCTCTGAACTTTGGTTGGCCCCAGCCACGCCCCGAGGCACCAGGGACTGTCCGTACGTGCAGCAGAAGGGCTTCATTCACAGAAGCCCTTAGGAATGGGGCAAGGAGGGACAGCAGCAGCCACAAGTGACCCTGGCAATCCCATTCCTGCCTCCTTCACTGCCAGCACTGGGCTCCATCCTGCAGACACCACAGAGAAAGGGGAGCAAACCCTGCCAAGGTCCAGAACACTCACTGATATCACCCTGCTGAGAAGAGACAGCTGGGCCCATAACAGCTGTCCAGGGAAATCTGTTTAAATCCACCCTTAGAAGAACATAAACTAAGACACTTCAGTAGCCTGTATGACCATCCTACATGTAGCTATCAAATACAGGATTAAGTTAGTCACAAATTAAACCACAGCATATGACTCCTGCTGGATAGACTACAATAATTTTAGGGAAATAAATACATTTTTTCAGTGGAAGTTGACAATGAGGATGTGTTGAATTACTAGGATTTAATGGGTTTTCAGAGGAATCTAGTCAGTTTTGAAATATGTTCTCACATATGTTTACTATAGACACAGTTTAACCTTGACAGATCCCAAGATAATGATCTTTTAGGGGCATTATGTACTTAGCTGACACAAATAGCATATTTTAATTACAGTTAATAAGAGTCAGATTTTGTTTTGAATTCCATGATGTCAAACCTGGCATGCTCCTTTAAGGAGCCTGTACAAAGAGTACAAAAGTTTTTTTTTTCCTGTAACTCATCTAGACTTTTTTTGCTCATGTCAGTTTGACCTTGAAGAAGACATGGTGTCCTTTAAGGTCTTTTTTTAAAAAACAGTCACATTCAGGGCCAACAATCCTTTCCCTAAAGAGACCTCTGTATCTTTAGCTGGTGAAAGCTGCTGCTCCATCATGCACCAAGAGGCAGTATTCCTTGTCCTCTTTGTTTACAATAGAATACAGCTACAATGGAGCTCTGATTCCAGAAGCATTTACCACCAGTACTGGAATCTTTTGTACCAGTGTTAGGAATCTGCTGACATAGGGTCTCAAACATACAGCAGATATGTACAAGCTTACATAAGGTCTGATCTCAGTTATTTAGATAGGATAAGAAACAAGGCTCCTGCAAGATACTAGACAATATGAATAGCCCAAGTGATTTCAGTAAACATATTTATATATCACCCATTATTAAAGTGTCTGTGAATTTGGGCTATTACCCTATCAATTGTAACTATGTCAGTTAATTTATTACATTTGCCTGCATGTAACATCTGGTGTTTTTTACTGATATCACAAGCTGTCCTTCAGATTCCATCATCCTATAATAGTTTTGCAGATAGCTGTAAATATGCCTGCAGCCTTACTAGGATTTCGCTAGATAGTTCAGTGGAATTAAGCAAACAAGGCTGATAATAACAGAGATATTTTCCTACCATTACTGTTCTAATGGATTGGGATTGACTACAAGGAGGCATTTAGAAAATCCACAAGATTTAAGTTTTTCCTACATGCAGTGCCAGTCAAGTGCTTTTGGACAATAATTTCTTTGCCTGATCCATAAAGTGTGCTTACAAAATTAAGCAAGCTCAATAGGGATATTCATCTAAGATGGATTTATACCTCAAAATAATCCTGCCATAATAATGGCAGCTACTTACTCACAGACAGTAAGGCAAAAAGGGACTGTTAAGACAGCATAGTCTGGTCTCCTGCATAACACAGGCCAATGAACCTCACCCAATAATTTATGCTTTGAGACTATAACTTGCTTTTGAGTTATATCATCTCTTTTAGAAAGATCTTCACTCATACACTAAGTGGAGATGAAATTATTACACAACTAGGTAAGTTGTTCCAGTGATGAATAACCCTTACTGAGAAGAGACTGCCTTATCTCTAGTCTGAATTTACATAGCTTCACTTCTCATGATTAGATTTCTCTGTCTTTTCCAGCTTAAGGTAAGAGCTCCCTATAATTTTTCCTTACAAAGACACTTGACCACTGTTAAGTAACATCTTAACCTTTACTTGCAGAAGTTAATGGACCAAGCAGACATCTTTCAATATACAGCATGTCCTTATAGCCTAACTAATTTTGTAGTTCTCTGCATTTGCTCTTATTTTTAATGCATCCTCTCTGAAACTTCATACCAAAAGGGGCCACGTAATTTCTATACCACCAAGATTCTTTCTTACTTTTGTACTTAGTGAGCAAACTCTCAAAACCCTGTCCTCATGAAACCAGGAAAAATTACTTACAGAGTAGCTTTATAACAGAGTAATGGAAAACACACAAGCAACTAAAGATGCCTATAGAAATCTTGGAACATAATTCCCACTGACAAAATGATAATACCTGACCCAGCATAAGTCTAATACTGGACATGACTCAGGATTCAGTTTGTTATCAAATACAAGAATTTCTTGTAACTACCATTAACTTAACAGAAGCAAGACAAATCTCAAGTATTTTTAGAATGTCCAATTTTATCTAAACTTCATATTTGGGTGTGTCATTTTTAGCTTTAAGCTGCATTTTAGGTTTGAGAACCTTAGAAAAATATCCTTAAAAACAAAACCACAAACTTTTGGCTTTTTTTACCCACTCTTACAAAGTCAGTTTTGAGAGGAAAGAAGTTGTTTGCCAGTAAAGTCTGTATTGTTTGAAAATAAATAAATATAAACAAGTAATTAGTCCTACTTGGTGCTGTTTAGAAGTGGCATACAGCTAAATAAGCCCTAAAGCTTCTGAAAGCTTATGCGTGGGAACAAGTCCTGTAAAGAGCACCCCCTAACCCATTCCTTTGCTTGAGCCAGGATCTCTTCTGTTTCTATGTCAAATTGTATCCCAGGAAACTGAAGAAAGCAGTCCCTTCTCAACTCCCCACAGATTTGCGTACCCTACTTTCCACTTTTTCTTCTCTCCGGTTCTGTTGGGGAGCTCACTGATTTCTCTTGAGCTGCTTATGCACAGCGTTTGCCTATACTTGCAGTTATTTATGTACACACATACATGCATGTGTATGTATTCCAGCTGAACTGGCTTTTACTTTTTTAAATGGGGGGACTGGCCATGCAGAAAGCTTTCCTTTGGTCTGCTCCTTGCCTAGGCCAAGCCAGTTATTACGCACAGCAACTCTGTGTGAGGTTCAGGGACTATTGAAAATTAGTTGCATGCATAAATCATGCATAGAAGTAGGGAGACAAGTTAACTTGAACTTTATAAAACATTTATTCTGCCTGATTAACAACTACTTGAAACAGAGCTGTTTGTTACATTTTGTAACTTAGACTTCACAACCCAAGGTGACTGCCTTGCATTTGAGGGGGAAAAAAAAAAAAGAAAAACTAGCACTAGAGAATCACTGAAGACAAACTAAAGTTATATGACACATGCAACATACTTTTTCTGAATATTTTGGCTATCCAGATTCCTATTATGCATTGAACAACTCAGTCTTTTAAACTGCTTTATAGTCTTCATATAATATTACATGTAAGATGCATGACCACCCAAGATGGTTGCTTCTCTTATTGATAAGGCAATTACTAGAGCAAATGAGGTTAGGGGATTTCTGTTCTAAAGCTGACACAATACTAGATCAAGATCCAGGGCAACTAAGTTCAAGGCTCTCATTAAAAATCTGGATGACTTAATTACTATTATTTACAGGTAGAAGCTAGGCACTCAATGAAGATGGTATGTTTAATGAAACTCATGCCTCAGGCACCAGAGCTGGCAAGGCACTTCTTCATATTTAATGCATTGCACAGCTATCACAGATTTTGGGTTTCTGCTTTGTGCAGGAGACTGGGAGATACACAGGGCAACAACCTGCTCTAGTAGGTGCCTCTGCCTTTCTCAAATATAGTTTCAGCAGCACTACTGGCAGCCCATTAGACATCTAGGTGAGGCTGTGATGGACCAGAACAAAGAGATCTAGCCCTCCTCCCCTGCTGAGCAGGCCCTCTCTGCTCCAGGTGAAGAAACACGAGCATAAAAGTTACCATGGAGGCCAGCACAGCAGTAGGAATTGTGGTAACAGCTAAATCATAAGCTGTTAGAGATCTGTTGCATCATCTTTCTGCTATATTATTCATTTCTCCATTTTGAGATTCATTTAACATTCACGTTTCCTGGTCTTTTATCATTCATGCACAAAAAAGTAAAGTAATGTAGCCATATGAACCCCAATACTGGGCAATTTCCATACATGTTTTAAAATAAAGGGGCCAAACTCATCAGTACAATCATGTTCTTGTGATTAGAAGATACCTACACCTGTTAGCAAGAGCAAATTTGTTATTTGATTGCTTCCTCCAAAATTTCTGTAAAATTTCTTTTTAACAAGACAGCTTGCCTCTTATTAATATGTAGCATAAGAAGCTACATGGAAGCTACTAGAAAGGCCCAGTGTTATGCTAAGATGGAAAAAATTAAGCCACTTTTAGGATTTTCTAATGCTGTACATAATTAGGGCTTTACCATAAAGTAATGCTTCCTCCAGATGCAATATGGAAACCACCAAAAAATCTGACTCATTACTAAGAGTTATAAATCACAGATTAAGTCCTGATGAAAGAAGCCATGGAACAACCCACACAGTTGAGAGATATTTGATGGCATAAACAGCCATAACATTAGTAATGCCCTTCAACTTAATCAAATGAGTAAGAACACCAGTTTTCTGAATTACCATGTTATACACACGTGGTTAGATAATGAAGGTTTCATTAGAATCATAGAATTATTTAGGTTGGAAAAGATCTTAAGATCATCAAGTCTAACTGTTAACATAGGACTGCCAAGCCCACCACTAAACCATGTCCCCAGGTGCCACATCTGCATGTCTTAAATAACTCCAGGGATGGTGACTCCACCACTTCCTTAGGCAGCCTGTTCTAGGGCTTTACAACCCTTTCCACAAAGAAAGTTTTCCTAATACCCAATCTAAACCTCCTCTGGTGCAACCTGAGGCCATTTCCTGTTGTGCTGCCACTTGAGATTGACTCCCACCTCACTACAACCTCCCTTCAATAGCTGTAGACAGCTCTGTGGTTCTCCTCGGTCCTCCATTTCTCCAGATCCCTCATTAGACTCATACTCCAGACCCTTCCCCAGCTCCCTCACCTTTCTGTGGATATTCTTCCTCAAACACAGGTATGCTGCCCTCAGCTTATCTGTAGCTGGCCTGGTTCCATTCGAGACTTTAATTTTCAGAGTTTATTTCTGTTAATAATACATAAGTCTAAGCTTTCAGAGATGCTCTTATTTTTGAAGGACTTTCAGAATGTTCCTTAGAGTAAATTTATTTTTCAACACTCTTTTTTTAAACCTTTTTCCTTTTCATGCACAGTATTTTATTGTTTTTTTTTTACACCCCTGATATATATTGTTAAATGGACACACCTCAGCTGAGAGCATATAGCTTCAAAATCCTTTGCACTCTGAACTGAGTAGGGAAGGATCTAAACCAAAATAATTCAGAAGCAACAAAAAATGTGCAAAAAACACCCCCAACTCTGTGTCTTTCTGACAAGTGCAGACAATAGTGGTAAAGACTGTTACCCTAGGAGATTTCATCATCACTGATACTCCAAGCAAAACACATCAGTGTGATTATTATATATCCCCCTCAATGAATACTAAATCCAAAGTACGTGTACATGCAGTAGTGGCTTTCAGATAAGAAGACACCTTGAAAGTTCTCTAACTCACCTTTACTCGCAACTTTGCAGGTACTCCAGGACAAGTCTCCTTTGTTCTGGAGAAAATTACTTAGCTCTCAGTCCACAACTACCACCCTCCCTAAAAGAGAAAAGAAAGATATCTTAGTAATGAGAAAGAGATTTTTAACTTACCACATTTAAGAGAAGCACCTCTGTAGCTTCACACTTCTAAATTATACTGCAAAACTTCCCCAGCCCTCCTCACCTCCAAGACACCCATATTGGCTGTACTCTCACACCAACCCAAAAGCAGCCCCAGCTCCTCCCAGGGCTCCTTTTGAGCAGTGCCTGGGTGAAGGGAACACTCGCAGAACAGCTGAGTGACTCCCAGAACAGCTGAACCTCATCACCCTTAACAAGACTAACTGCAGATTTCCAAAGTGGACACAGGTGCTGAGGGTGGCTCTTTTATCACAGCTGGGTGTGGTTAATTTAGTGACAAACTGTGGATGCCCTTAAAGAGATGTTGCACATGATGTAAAACTTTTCACTCCATCACAGATAAAGCTGACTTTGACATTGGTACATTCAGTTACACTTCAGAGACTGTTTTATCAGGCAGAACATTTTACAGGTGAAACGTTTTACACTGTAATTCAGCAGGATCGCATGACTCATTTGATAATTAGTGAGAGGTCTTTTAGCAGGCCCAAACAAGAACCTAGGAAAGTAATACCTCCCAAGAAACTTCTTACTCACCTCCTAAGGATTATATACCAGAGTGAGGAGTGGCTGACCATGAGTAGAAACACCTGGCAATTGCCACTACAAGATTGCTGCAGAGACAAATTAGAGAAATAAACAATTAAAGTTAATTTAATTAGATTTTGCTGTTCAGAAAAGAATCATATGGGGAAAAAAAGTGAGGTAAGAAGAGGCAATAAAAATACTCTTTGCACTTACCAGGTATACTTTGGATATTAATATAGTTGTATGCAGAAGCTGAGAAATCATTGTAATATGCATGTTGGTGTTTCTAGTAGGTGTTGATTAAACTATTACGAGTTTTACGAGAAGGATACTTCAAGTCATTACTTCTACAGCACTCTTCATCATGGTTAAACTCCAGTATGATTGTGTAAGGAATTGACTAAGGAATCTGCTGTAAAACAACATCCGGTGTCAAGGAAAGGGGGAAAAAAATCCCCAAACCTGTATAAAAACTATGCGAGCAGCTAAGGACTGTTTGAGCAAACCTCTCTAGGTTCATATTACCCAATAACCTCATTGTTTCAATTACAGTTTCTGTCACCCTTCAGGGTCATTGTCATAGGTAGAGCATACAGTGCGAAATCAACCCTGGCCTTAGGAGCACAGAAACACACACTCTCCCTCATTTCAGGACGGGCCACCTCTGACTTGTTCTACCTTAGGTTTGTGATGAAGCAGTCCAGACTAGTTTAGTCTCTGCCACCTGCTGAAGGCTCAGTACTATGGAGAGCATTTGTAGGAAGGGGTAATAGCCTTGATTAGAACAGGAAAAGAAAGCAAGCTGGGAAAAGCAGAGTAGCTGGCAGGCCGTGCAGAACACAATGTCAGACATGAAGACAGGCTGAGTGCCTCAAAGTATATCTTTTTCCAAGAATATAAATTTAATAAAAACTATTAATTCTGCTCACAGTTCCTGCCTGCCTTATACTCTTAGACTATCATGGCTTCAGAAATGATCTTACAAATATTTGGGAGCCACTGCTGGCAGGGACGGGTGAGTTCCAGCAATGGTGCTCTGTGCCAGGCCATCCTCTCATTTCCCAGCCAAAAATAAAAAGATGTGCTCCCTGGAAGAGTACTCTGAAGGGAGGCTGGCCATCATGTTCACCACAATTAAAGAGCAGGCTTACAAAAAGTATGCTTGGGGATTATAAAAGAACAACCTTGCTACTTCTATGTCTCTACTTCAAAGATGCCAATCCTGCCTCCCTTTGCTGGAATAAGGCTGATTTAGACCACAAGATACAGATTGTTACAGAAAAATTGCCAACTTCAGGACAAAAGGACAACAAAATGTTTCTAAAGAAGCAGGTAGAGCTTTGAGAGAAATGAATCAACTTTTACCATTCGTCTCTGACCTTTTACAGTATGTGAAAAGTCAGTCAACTAAAGAAAACAAAAAATTAAAAAGCAAAAAAAAAAAAAANTTTTTACTAAACACCACAGCTGGATTTGCTAAAATTATAGTTGAGACCACTGGAAAATTACTAGGGTGATAAAACAGCTTGTATCATAACCACCACTTTCATTCTGCTCTGTGGTTTAAAAATGCATCTGATTTACTCTCTAGCATTTTTCTTGTCTGAAAAATGTAGCAATACAATCCTTAGTGGTTAAAACTATGGCTGAGTCATTCTACTTTGCCACAGCTAACTTATCCTTCAGAAAGCTCCCACCACACTGTCTGGAGAGTGACTGGACATGCTTTGGCTTCTGCACAACCACCCCGTGGAAGGAGACCATGTATATCCCCAAAGCTTGAAACCGTACAGGGTTTCTTTGGAAGCCAGAGACGAGAAGGACTACAAAATGCATGCAAGAAGGAGTGTCTAAACCCTGTAACAGGAAATGCAGCAAAGTACTCAGCAATTGTTAGACTCTTTCCATCTTGACCAGAGAATTAGTTGGATAACAGGCTGCTTCCTGCACATCTCAGCTTCTCAATTCCAGGCTCTCACTGAGAGAGAATTCATGGGCTGATTGTTCATATGGGAAGGAAGAACAGATGCAAGATTGCAAGACTGGGAGAAAACAGAGGTTAAGACAAGGTCAAGGGAGAGTGTGAAATGGGTTGGGGAAAGGTGGAGAGGCAGAAAGTCTGCCAAATAAACCCACTATAAGAAGATCCCTTTCAATTATCTTCCTCTTCTGCTCACCAATACTGTCTGGACATCCCATGCAAATTCAGTAAACCCTTTCACTTCCCCTGTTTCTGTCAGCACAAGAAATAAATATGCCAGTGATATCGGAAGTATGTCCCAATAGACTGACCACATTTTCATTGCATGTGTCACTCATGAACAAAGATCCTGCTTGTCTCCCATGAGTAGGAATTTCTCCCTTCCCCAGCAATTTTTACCAGTCTGTCCCAAAACTCAGCATCCCTCACATTAACTTTTTTGGCACTAATTCTCCCAGTATCATGGGAGAAGATGCTAAACAGGTGGTGAAAGTAGTCAGGCAAAAGAAAAACAACCAAAGCAAAACAAATATTTATTTAAAACAACCTTATGATAATGCCTGGCAGAGTGGTGGTGT
>WEIT01032202.1:0-18369 GCA_013389985.1 Dryoscopus gambensis
GAGAAAACTTAGGCTATGAAAAGGAAATTTTGCCATGGTGAAATTCTTTTGTGGATGTAAAGAGAGAAATGGTGTTCTTCCCACTGGAGACAGTGAAACTTCAGTGCTCAAGTTACTTTTCACTCTGGCTAGGCAGAATCCTGTGTATCAGTCTGTATGCTAAAATCCCCCTCTACAAACACAGGCAACTAAGAACCCCTTCCTTTCTTTCACCTATGATATTTTATTAAAGGCATCAACAAAGTACACATCACTTATCACCAGCCTTTCGAATCCAGGAACTGTTAAAGAGATGGGGAGCTAGCAGTGGGTTACTTGCAGTACATCAAACATAATTGTTGTCTGAGGTGCATTAGCCATGCTTCTCCTCTAGTCTTGCCCTCCCCAAACTAGTGGAGTAATTGACCCTGAAAAGAAGCCTTCGCAAAACAGGAGTGCATCAGTGAAGTGGAGTTTAGCCCACTGTTCTTTCATTCAGTCCTGCCTAGTGGGACTTGTGCTCCAGAGCTCTGTGTGCCAATAAGTATCTTCCCACAGAGAATTCCCCTTTCCAAACCATGGTAGTTTGTGCCCTTTTATTCAGTTTGCAGCACCAGGAGGCCATCTATCGTTTACTCAGGGTCTTACTAAAACACACAAAACAAAACCCTTTAACGAGCCATCTTCCCCAACAAGATGATGACAGTCCTGTCATCATTTAGGTCAGACTTGATAATCTCAGAGGTTTCTTCCAACCCAGTTGATTCTGAGATTCTGAGGGAATTGTCAGTGTGTAGTGGGAAGGGACATCAGTGGCCAGAGGTTGTGTGAAGGTACTGAGTGGCCAGAGGGATCGTGTTGGTCTTGCTCGGAGCTCTGTTTGGGTGGAATAGAACATAAGAAAACAGGAAACTGAGTTTCTTTTTGTACTTTCTGAAAGAACAATATTTTTCTCATAAAAGGGAGCAGTTAGGTCCTGAGAGGCCATGGTCTTCTCTCGGCTACGTCAGAGATACAACACACATTTATCCTTACGTTCAGGACTTTGAATTAATTGATCCCAATTTGTTTCAGATCTACAGCTCAGATTTATCCAGTACCATCTGGGGCCACTTGGATTTCCGACTGCCTCCTCTGTATGCAGCTTTTGTGAATGGAGTGGCTGTAAGGGCACTTTTTTTATTTGCTCTTTAATCATACAAATTGATGCCATTCTTGCTCTATAGAGAACAGAATGTTCCAAAAATCTTAGCTTATTCTGACACTTGCTACAAAACTTTCCTAGACTATTCTCCTAATGTGCTTCAACTTCCTTCCAGTGAGATTAAACTTAAGGTTTAATATATGTGTGATCCAAACTCAACAGCATCTCTTACCTTTAATGTGGGACCTGGGGCTGTTGTCAAATGTGAGAACTCTACAGCTTACCCACTTAAAAAGACACACTCTAGCTCTACCCCATTTCACTGGGATCTGAATTTCATGCCAACTGGCAAAGTACAGCTACAGAAAAACCCAGATGCACATATAGATACATACACGTATAATATCACAAGACAACTCAATCTTCTGTTATCCAGTTTCCAAAAGCCAGTTACAAATTTTGGACACACACTTTGTCATTAAAGCAATAACTGACTCCCCAGACATTTGTCTAAATTCAGATTGAGGCTGAAACCATTTGAAATTGAAAGATGCACAAGAGGTGGGGTAGACAAATTTGGCAATTATGCAAAACTAGGGAAGGTGACCAACCAAGGAAATAGTAATATTAAGCCTATTTAAATTAGTGTGACAACAATATCAGAGGTCCAATTTAACAGCTCATTTCCAATGTAGAGAAAATTACCTTGGAAATGAGATCTGGTACCTCTCGGCTCCTGGCAGCCCTTGTGATACTCAGATCTGGCTGTAAGCATACATATGATCATTTCAGTTTACATCTTGGTCACAGGTCAATTGTAAGCACTTACTGAAGACACCAGAAACACAGCTTACAGGGTATTGGGCACAACTTTCCTTATCCTGCACTGTAGGGCATCTTCCCACATGGCATCAAAGTTTTTCAAGGCAGAGACTGGGTTTTCTTCTATCTGTTTAGAAACAGTCCTCAGAAATACATAATCACAGTATTACAGGGCAAAACCTGACCGCTTGGGAGCCTGACCACCTTCCCAGTTTGCTCCAAAGTAAGACATGAGTGAACAGATGTGAAAGCTCAGTTTTTGAGGTGTTATTATGCTATATAAAAAATGCTGTCCCTAATGCTCTCAGGTCCTTGGAGATTCTCAAAACTTTGTGGAGGAAAGGAATGTGTCTGATAAGCCATGTATTACAGATACTTACTGCACTTTTGGGGACCATCTGCTGCCAGATAAGCATATACCATATGCCATGCTGGGAACACCTAAAATCTTCCTGAGTAGCTCTGGGCATGGGAAAGAGAAGGCACCACTTGGGATAGTCTCTTGAGCCAAGCAGCTTGTTCCACATTAAGTCTGTAGCTTTCTCCTGAGTACCAGCAGCTCCAGGGAGTCTGGTTCCTCATGTGACATGTCTTGTTTCGGTGTGCTGAAAATTCAGGCTAAGGCCTCCTGTACATGTGCAGTCTTGTGCCTGTTGCCTGTGGATGGTTGCACCAGAGAAGTAGCTCTGATGACATAAATTTCATTTAGCAGTATTTAACTGCTACAGTTTTATGATGCGAGTCCTAATGGCAGCATCAGTTGCAGCACTGGGGAAGTAATTTCATTATGTTTATATTTCATTATGTTTTGGGGAAAATAAAAATGCACTGTTCACATGGTGGACCTAGAACAGCTGCTTTAATTATACCAGTCTAATGACAGCAGCAAAGGCCAACTGCAGAAAAAAGGAGTCACTGCCACACTGGTTTCAGGCTGGTACTACTTGAATTAGAATTTTACTCCTTTGAGGCAAGATCTCTGCTGCATTGCCACCTCTCAGACAGCCATGTAAGGAGTAAAGGTCTTTAAAAGACTTCTGAAATTTTTGCTTTCTAAGGAAGATCTAGTTTTCTTCAGTACTTTTTTTATACCAGTTACAGGAGTTTTATTTGACTGAGGCAACCTTGCCAAGTCAGAGTTTATTTCTAACAACAGATCAATGCTTTTCTTCCCATTAGGTGCACTCAATGGACTTTGATGATACCTGGCATCCAGCCACACACCCATCCGGGGCTGTGCTCCCTGCACTGATTGCACTCTCAGAGGCCTTTCCTCAGAAGAAAAAAATCTCTGGTCTTGATCTGCTCTTAGCTTTCAATGTGGGAATTGAAGTGCAAGGCAGGTTGCTGCACTTCTCCAGAGAAGCCAGGAATATTCCAAAAAGGTACATAGAAATGTTTAGAGTATAAAGTTGAGTGGAAGTGGTTTTTAATCAGTGTTAATATACATAATTAAATGTCAGTTAAAATACAGGTGGCACAGTTATTCATATTTCCTAAGCTGTTTGTCTGGAAATTTAGGGAAGATTCATCTTACATGTAAATACACTTGACTCCTAACTCTTGAGCTAATAGATTTCTTTTTGAAAGCATGACCACTTCACAGTAAGGAGGTGATGATCTCCCTACTTTGAATTTTTATCACTCTATAATAATATAAAAATTTAAATAATAATAAATATAACTTTATATGTGACTATAAATTTGCTTTGAACGATGAGAAGCTCTAATTTTTCAATTGCTTTCTGGGGAGGACCTACTGCAAGCACTGCTACTGCAGTTTAACTTTTCCTGGGGAAAAGCGACAACTCTCAGTTAGGCCCACACACGAATGCTGAATGTATGTTTCTTTATGGTCCAATCCATTTTCCATGGCAATGAATGAAAAGCTTTTGTATATAGTGAATTTGAGTGAATTTTTGAAATCTGGTAATGAAGATACTTGTGTTTCCTCAGGTTTCACCCACCGGCTGTGGTTGGTACAATGGGAAGTGCAGCAGCTTGTGCTAAACTGCTAGCTCTCGACCAGCTGGAATGTAAAAATGCCTTGGCTATTGCTGCCTCCTATGCAGGAGCCCCACTGGCTAATGCAGCAACCCAAATAAAGCCCCTCCACGTTGGGAATGCTGCCAAGCATGGACTGGAAGCAGCTTGCTTAGCTTTGCAGGGCCTTCAAGGAAACAAACAGATTTTGGACACGGAGTCAGGGATGGGTGCCTTTTATACAGATTACAACCCACAGACTCTGCCAACCTTGCAGTCCTACCCCTGGCTCTTGGACCAGCAAGATGTGGCCATCAAACGCTTTCCTGCTCATCTTGCAACACACTGGGTAGCTGATGCAGCATCCTCTGTTAGGAGGAAGCTTGTGGAGAGCAGTGAGAACTTGCTCCCCCTTGATAAAATTGAGAAAGTCATTCTCAAAGTCCCTGAGGTCAAATACGTTAACAGACCCAGCCCAGACTCAGAGCATGAAGCACGACACTCCTTCCAATTTGTTGCATGCTCTGCTTTGCTGGACGGCAGCATGTCAGTCCAGTCCTTTGCCAATGAGAATGTTCACCGGCCAGCCTTGCAGGAGCTCCTCTGCAAAACACAGCTGGAGCACCCTCCTGACAACACCCCCAGCTTTGACAGTCTTTACTGCGAAGTGAGTGTCACACTTCAGGATGGCAACATGATCAGCGACCGCTGCACTACCTTCTACGGGCACTGGAGGAAACCTCTGAAAAAGGAGGACTTGGAGAAAAAGTTTCAATCCAATGCCCTTGGCATTCTGCCCACAGAAGCCATTGAAGGCATTATAGAGACCGTGTACAACCTGGAAAAAGTAGAGGACTGTTCTGTGTTAAGTACATTTCTATCAGGACAGTCAGCTAGAGCGCTTCCAGAGAAGCTGTGCTTCCTTTGAATGTTCCAACCAACAGCTACATGCTCGTCACAAAGCCGATGCAAAATTCAGGACAAACTCTTACTTAGTGACTCACGCACTTTTATAAGACTCCTGTAACACAAGAACCATATTCAGTCCAATATTTTGGATTTTGACTTAGTAAATAATTTGGTGATTATGTGCCCAGCTTAGGCTGAACGGAAGATCCTTTGCTGGCACAGCCGACTTCAGCTATCTTTGGACCTCTAGAGGCAGAGCACTCACTGCTTGCACATGGCACAAAAACCTCCCTACTCTTCTGCCAAAAATCTGTGCTGCTTCTCCTAAATAACTCCATACAGGAAATCCAAATTCTGGAAGAGTATGGAAGTGCTGTGTCCATGAAAATCATCACGGTTAGAAGTTCAGAGAACAAAAGCCTTTATATATTTATTTCTGTAGATTCATCTCTACAATCTCCTAGAAGAGGGCACGTTACATATGAGCGCTGACATTTGTGCTAAAATAAACACGGCACACGCAGGGAGTGGTAGCACTCGACACCCTGCAGCACGTCAGGCATTGCTGTGGCGATCGCTCTTGCACTGAGGCAGCAAAGGCCTGGGTCTGGCCTGATCACATGAGCGCTGAGCAGGAGGGACAGCTCCACACTCCCGATCATAAAGGTACTATTGCCCAGTTCCACCTCTTGGCTCCTCTGTGGTACAGGTCTATTCCCGTTCTGTTCCCGCCCCACTTACAGGAGACACTGCGCAGATGACATCAGTTCAGTTTGCTTCAGGCCCAGCAGAGTGTGGGCCACACTACACGGGGCAGGAGTGACAGAGACCTGTGAGCACCAGAGCACTTCTTATGCCAGACAACTCAGTGTCCACACTGAGCCTTGATAATGAATTTTGGGAACTTTTTGTTCCTCCAGGAGTATACAGCTTTGCCATACTGAACTCCTAAGAGAAGCTGCTAACTCTTTGTTCACATTTGTAAGATCAAAGCACGTGCTCTAACACATATAAAATTATCTTCCTCGGGGCACTAAATGATGTATGCAAAAAAAAATCACAAAATTAAGCTAATTCATTTTACTAAATAAATCTGAAATTACTTCATTTATTAGAGCAAAACTTGTATATTTTCCACATACAATGGAAAGCACAATTCATTTGTGTTGAATCTTGGTTTATAAAGTTGGTTTTCCTGGGGCTCTCCAAAAATTTCAGAAGTCTATTAATAATAATTGCTAAAGACTTGCAAGGGAAAAAAAGAACCCAAATAACCATATTCTTTTATTTTTCCCTTCTGATTAGAAATCAGAATTGAATTACCTATACTGAAGGTAATCAGACTCATTTACAGCTATTTCACTTGTAATTGCAGCTTGGTAACAGCAAATGTGAATTACTGATAACCTTTAGTGATGTGATAAAACCTCATTGCCCCATTCAGTCTTTTGAATACATTTGGATTCATTTAAAAAAAAAAGAACCCCCCAATCACCTTCAACATATGGTTTCTATTTTTAAAGAGAAATAAATAGGTTAAATTCAGCAGTAACCATCTGATGTATTAAACATTTAAAAACACCCCACCACACCAAACAAACCAGGAACTGTGAAGGTTAGCAGTTGCATTATTTTATTAATTCAATCAAAGGAAGCTAAATGTTTATGCTTAGCTATGCTGATTTCCTTGGAGAAGTCTGTACGCTTCTATTCTAGTCAGGCAAGCTTCAGGACTTCTTGTACCATTGTTCCAATTCCATCAAAGATTTCATGCAGAGGAGCCTTGCACATGAAAGCACAGGTAGTAACTATTTTATTGGCTTTATCCACATGGGATTCATTTACATTTTTGCAAATGTGCTTACATCCAAGCTCTGCTATAGCAGATGCCGTTTCAGCATCAGGAAATCTGTAAATAAAAAGACTTTCATTAACATAAAGAGATGACACAGCCATAAAATTCTGCACACGTAACTTGAATGAGAGAACTACAATAATACCTATGTGACTCTTTAGCTGATGATGACAAGGGAGTTAAGGAGGCTGCTACTATCAGATTTTCCTATCCTCTATGGACACATCAAATGATCTAACACCTTTGAAAACAAGGTCAGAAATGCAGAGCCACAATATGTCAGAAGGTAAAATAGTTTTTAACAATATTTATGTTTGGAAGATGATACCAAGTGCAGCCATAACTGATCCTCAAAAGTTTGAGGGAAGCCAGCTGAACTTGCAACCTTTTCCAACACCTCCGTTTAAGGTGTTCCTCTGGGATTCTGTAAAGATTTTGATTTCTTTTTTTTCCCTTTCTGACGAGGGAAGAACAGATGCAATCCCTCACTACCGCTGCTGATAAATTTAATTCAGAAGTTTTATTGGGAGTTGACACTTCTTGAAGCAGTACTGACTTCTGCTAGGCCCTGCTCTCATCTCCCTCCCCTAAAGTGGCCCCAAACCACTACCACCAGAAAAACTTTATTAAAAATTCCTGAGCAGACAAAAGCCCAGAGACACAATCTAAACAGCCACTCAAATTACCACAGGGCACCAAGTCTTTGAATGCTGGCTGGCCAAACGCCTGCTCTTCATTTGCAAGATGAATTGTGGCCTTCAAAGCCACTGGGAAAGCAAAATCTGTATTTCGCTTAGAATGGGCTGCAATCTGTCACGCAACTACCATGAATCGAATGGGAAAAAATAACTTCATATCTGCGGTCACCAGTGTGTCTGTGCAGCTACACACACCACTTGTTCTGTCCCTTTCAGGACTGACAGATGCTACATCCAGTGACTTGTGAGCCCTCACACTGCACAAGAAAGGTGGCTCAAAGAATGACAGTGTAGGCCAGAGGTGAGGACACCTAGAGCTTTCACTGTTAATTGTAATGCATCTGTAAATGTTATCACAGAACATCTGAGACATTTACAAGACAGGTAGATATGACACTTAAGGACATGGTTTAGTTGAGGCTTGGCAGTGCTGGGTTAAAAGTGGGACTCTACCATCCTAGAGGACTTTTCCAACCTAAACAATTCTATGGTATCACAGATCAGTGTATATCTGCTTGCAGCACCACAAGTCACCTGACCTCTTGGATTCACTCTGTCTGCCCTGAGAGTTCTGTGCCTACTACTATTATGCAAGTAAAAATTGAGACTAGCTTTTCTCAAAAGTAACTAAGTTGCCCCAGGTTTACTGGTACCAAGGAGGCTTCTGCACAGAATTCTGTCCATTCCCTAATCCTAATTCCCATATAAATCATCTCCATCCACTTCCTTCTTACCTTCCATCTATGTTTTTATCTTGACCGACCGTAACCTCACAACCAGGAAAGACTTTGGCTGCCAGAACTGGTGATATACAGCACAAACCAATGGGCTTTTTAGCACTGTGGAAGGCTTGGAGTGTGGAGTTCACGTGCTCATTGACAGTACAGTTCTTGCCGTCTACAGCCCACGAACACAGATTCTTTGCTACACCAAAACCACCTAAAAAAAAAATCAAAACCAAAAAGCTCAAATGCAAGGCACTGCTAAAAACTATTAAATTTGATACCAAACAGAAGCTCTTTTTTTACAACATAATCTTGGAGTCCGTGGGACTGGTAAGTAACTGTACTGAAAGCTTTACAATGTCACTGTAACCTGTAAATGATGGGTTTACAATGTTAAAAGTTTAACTGTACACTTTTTTATACCATGTAGGTTATATAAAGGCCAGAAAGCTTAATCTTGTTTCAAAAAGTAACAAATGGACAAACAGGAAACCTCACATTCGTTTGCTACTCACTAGAACAGCTGTACCATCTGTTATGCGCTCCTCAGTAAGGAAGAGGGATCTGAGAAAGACCAATACTAGTTAAAAGCACAAGTATGGAATTCATGGGAGTAATGCAAACAGTGATTTGACCCTCTATAGTAATGAATTCTCAAGTTTGACTTTGATGCTTAAGCAATTATAGAAGAGCTTTTCTTCTTCCCTAGAATTACTTTTGGACTTTAAAAAAAGATTAACACAATAAAAACAAAGGGGATTCTACATAAAATGGACATTATAACATACGATCTTCTGAGACAAAAAACTTGTGAATGATAACATAATTTCTGATTTAAAATAGTGCTGATTTGTCTTTCTATAAATTAGTTTTAACAGTCTTTTAGGTGCATTTAATCTTCATTTAATTGTATAAGCGGTTTGTATTTTACAGCTCCTTTGTTTGCTGGATTTATAACCATCAGAATAATCAAAGTAAGGTGATTCCATATGGAATGTGCACAACATCAACTTTTCTCCAATAAGCATACGGAAATTTCCACAAGTACTTCAACAGATGACATCAAGAAGCTTTGCATTTTTAATATTTTTCCTTTCCCAGTTTGCTCACTTTCAAGTGTTATCTGAAATCTCCGAGGTAAGATTTTAATTTTCAAACTTAATAGGGTTTATTTCCCTCTAACAGTTATTACAGCAAGCCCCCTGAGCCTGAGTTATAACAGCATGAAATTAACGTGGAAAACATCTGTGAGCCTCTACTCCCTCCTGACTGGCCCTGACACCAACTACTCACTTAGAGTGCAGGCAGAATTGTTTCTCTGTGTTATACACACACTCCCTCTGGTGGCCTTACAACAGTGTGAAAACTTCAAATTTAACACTTAGGCCCAATCATGAAGGCAGTATTTAACAGTGCTATGAATATTCTGGAAAGAGATATTCAGCAAGTGGTGATTTCCTCGTGATGCTTCGGTTTCTTCATTTCTAAAAGTGATTACAATTACCTCCGTCTGGAAGGCAATTTTGTGGTCTCTAAATAAAAAATTATCCATAAACACGTTTAGTAGAACTTAATCAGCAGCTGAGGGGATACATAATTAAAACAGAATGTACTCACATCTGACATGGAACATAATCTATTTGGCAACCTGCTATTCCGCCAACATTTTCAGAGGCCCTGAAATTAAGGCATTGCCATGTAACCAAGTTCTGACCCAAGTTTTGTACTCTGGTCAGTGCTCTTGTCCACAAGTAAGTAGTGAAGTTTTCACAACCTTTAGTAAGAAGGAATGGTGGGATGCATAATTTAATACCAAAACAACATCCTGGCATTTAAACTTAGTGAATTATGAATCAATAAATATATTGAGTTAAAAAATCACGAATAATTTTCTTTTAAAAGATGAGTTCAGCTGGTCAGAGCATGGTGCTAATAACACCAAGGTTGTGTACTCAATCCCTATATGGGTTGTTCACTTAAGAGTTGGACTCGATGATCCCTGTGGGTCCTTTCCAACACAGAATATTGTGTGATTTTGTGATACCTACCAGGGAAAATGACAGCATCAAATTCACTAGCTTTCAGTTCAGCCAAATCCTGAATGTTTCCCCTTGCCAACCTGGCACTTTCAACTAACACATTTCTCTTCTCTTCTGTTGGACTTCCTTTTAGGTGATTGACTACATCCCTTTGCTCAATATTGGGGGCAAATATCTTCACCTAGAAGAGAGATGAAGCAATTTTGGGAACGTAAACAGAACTCATGCATATTTGTCACAATAAAGATCATTTAATGCAAACAGGTTTTGTCCCTGAAGCCTCTTATCCAAGTTAAAGTGAATTCCACAGGATGAATCTAGCACATTAAATATCTAAAGCGACATATGATATATTAGCTTGGGTAAACACAGCCGTTCTCCCCATCCTATTCCTGCAGCATTTTGACAGGAGGGTATTCTTATGCCAACATTAAGCTTACTGATTTGGCCATGGCAGATAACCCCAAGGACAAACAGGACACCACGATTTATACCAGCAGCCCAACTGGACATACAGCTGCCTTTGGAGAAAGGTTGCTCTGAACTGTTACGGGATCGAAGTGCTAAAGAAGTTTGACATAAAAGAAGCTAAAGATGCAAACTTTACATGCATTTCTAGAGCAAACATCAGAGATACCAGCTGTCCTAAAACACCGGCAGCAGAAAGGAAGAACAGAACACAGGAGAACTGATTTTGGTTAGACACAAAAGGGGAACACTGCATCAGAATATAAAGCTCTCTGACAGGTGTACCACAGAGGCTGTTTCCTTGTGTCTGTTTTGAAGCTTCCTTTGCAGACTTCTCAGAGATGACAATTTTGTGCTAAATATGAGGGTGCTGTTGTTAGCATTAGACACCTGAGTGTGGCTACACACAGACAGTGACCAGCTTCTCCCATCTGAAGCCACAGATGGGACCAAAGCACACCACTGGGTCCTGGCCCAGGCTTCTCCAACAAGTCCCAGTTTACCAAAGAGAGCCCAGAAACAGTGAGCAGAAAACAAGCAGGTGAACCCCTGTGAGGGCTGCAAAAGCAATTGGAAAGAAGATAAAGATTTTTAACCCATCCTCAGCTCCCTGCGGCCAGAGGAAAAGGGACAGGTCTCCAGCTGCTCCTTGCTCCCGGGTTCACAGGATCACAGAATTGTTAGGGTTGGAAGGGCCTTCTGGAGATTGTCTGGTCCAACCCCCTGACCAGGCAGCGTTATCTAGAACAGGTTACACAGGAATGCATCCATGAGGGTTTTGAATATCTCCAGAGAGGAAGACTCCACGACCTCCCCGGGCAGCCTGCTCCCATGCTCTGCCACCCTCAATGTAAAGAAGTTCTTCTTCATGTTGAGATGAAACTCCCTGTGGTTTAGTTTATGGCCATTGCTCCTCATCCTGTCACTGGGCACCACTGAAAAGAGTCTGGCACTGTTGCACACAAAATTGGATTCATTACCTGGTGTGCGACAAGCCAATAATTACACACTCAAGAGAGACATTGATTATTTATTTCAGAGTTGTGCAAGCCCAGGTGTTCGGTGGTATTCCACAAAGCAAGCACACCCACTGGACTTTTTGTGCCATTATCTATACACGGAAATTCAGAGTTAGTAACTCTCCAAGTGCAGCCCCTCTATTATGATTGGCTAGTAATTTCTATACAAGTTTTGTAACTCCAGTTAACTTCTACACATGCTCATGGGAACGGTGTTCACCTGGGCAGGGGTCTTTTTGACCTGTAGGCATGACTTTTAGTATAATAATTTAGTTGTATTAATGAGGTCTTTTTCAGTCTTCTGTCCAGCTAGCTGCCTGTTTGCGACCTCAGCTCCTGTCAGGGGGCCAGGCAGGATGAATTTTGGGCGGGGATGAATAAAACAGGGCAGGGGCAACATAAACAGAGAATTATGGCTGAATAGGCTTTGTAGTGTGCAGCGGCGGCGCAGGGACCACCGCGAACCGGGAGGGGCTCTGGTCCCGGGGACAGGAGGACTCTCGGCTGCCGTGTCACACGGCACGCCGTGCCGCGCACACACACACACACACACACACAGAGACGTACACACACATATACATACATACACACACACACATACATATATACACACACTCACAGCCCGCCGCCCCCCGCTACCTCCGCGCCGCCGCGGCTCAGGTGCACCAGCGCCGCGGACGCCTCGTGAATCTCGCTGNAAGGGGCTGCTCCAGGCGGTGGGCCCGGCCCGGGCAGCACTGTCCCTGCTCCTGTTCCTGCTCCTCCTCCTGCCGCGCCTGCGCCGCCGGGCTCCACCGCCGTGTCCACCTTCAGCCGCCGTACGGGCGGGCGGGCCGGAAAAATCAAATTGGGAAATCTGGAAAACAAACGGCATGTGCCTCTAGTTTTAAACAGAATAGGCTCGAACGTGTTTTCGGCCTGATGTCCGGCCTGGCCTACGCCCCGCAGCGGGGCTGTGGCAGGCGGGTGACCCTTGGGGCGCTGTAGAACGTGCGCCAGTCCCAAAGTTGCAGGGCCTCGCAGAGCCTCGGGGGGGTGCCTATGAGGTGTTTTTTGTTTGGTGGGTTTGTTTAACGCATAGAGCTACAATGGTGTAATGAAATTTGGCTTCCAAATTGCTTTGAAAGCCAGAAAAAAAGTTGAGTTTGGTAAGAGGCCTGCGGTGCTGCTGGGTCCTGATGCTGTTTGTTTCAGTGATACCTCACGCACCAGACCCACCCAGGCCGTTTTTCTCCCTTAAACTCATGCCAGGTTTTAAGGACCTGCTCCATTTAATCCGGAAAAACAGAGGCAATGCCTTAAGGCATTGCTGTAGTGAACCAAAAGGGAAAGAATGCATCCCATGTCTCCTCTTTAGGACTGTGCACACAAATGTCACATGAGGGATCAACTGCATTGGATTTTAGTAAGATCTCTCAGCTCTTAGGCCTTCATTTTTCATGGGCTGCCTCTCTTATAATCAGAAGAAACTTGTGTTTAATAATGAAAACTTAACTCTTTTACTGGACCAGAGGACTGAAAAGCTGGATATTGCAGAAAAAGTTAGAGTGTCTTCCAAAAATTTGGACTATGGGTTTTCTGCAGAGGACATGGTTGTGAGTAGACTGGGCAGAACAAAAATGACATTTGAAAGCAAAGCCTTTTCCTTTAGCAAAATGCATTCAGTTGAATACTGATTGGTTGGGAGTCTGTGTGGCATGATGGACAGGGAGATTCTGGAACAAGACAGGGCCAGGATAGGGAAATTCCCTGCTGAAGGGCAGACTCCTGTGTGCTGGACAATGTTTACTCCAAACGGATGTAGGGCTTTGGCTCAGTCTACACCACAGCCCACACTCTGCCTCTTAGGATTGAGCAGGACTACAGCATAGCTCCACTGAGAGTCTGCAGAGCTGGAATCCCACTGGAATCATCTTTTTGTCTGGAGCTAGGACAAAGCTGCTGCCTGGAAGGAGTTTAAGCTTTAATGCATGTTTGAAGATATGAGTGTAGTCCCAAACTCTGCTGTGTGTTAGGGCCAGGGTTAATGTTAGAGCTAGGGAACTGAGCACCTTCAGAACTGGAATTCCCTGTTCCTTTCTGACCTGACTTACTGGCTAATCTTTCTGGATGGATCCTGGACCTGAATTTTCAGTAACCTCATCTCCAGTTGTGTTTCTCGCCCTGTCTCTTAGATGGGCCTTAGATTCACATTATAGGTGGTCCTTTTTCCTGGATGGACCCTAGACTTGACTGGGATATGATATTCCCATCCCACTTCAGGTTCTCTACATCACATCTCTGTGCCAGCTCTGCTCCATGATCTAGCTCCAAGTTGCTTCTGCCATGTCCCTGCCTGAACTGTGTGACTTTGCCATGCCCTCTGTGTCTTAGGCCCATGTTTTCATCCTAGCTCATGTCGTGTCCTTGCCCTGGCTTTCTGTCACCCTGAAGTAGCCCTGAGAGGACTCTTCTCCATCCTAGGTCCACAAAAGCAAGAGCATGTCACAAGGAGTACAGCTCTGAAGTCAGATGTTTGCAAGGTGAGAGGACACACCTTGATGGGAGAAGAAGCTGAGGTCAAGGCCCTCAGTGCACTAGTAGCCCTATAACTACCCTGGCCAGCCTCTGCCATGACCTCCACCCACATGCCCTTTGGCCACAAATCCATGGGCACTTAGGCCTGGACATCCAGACATCACCTGAGCTGTTCTGTAGGTGTGTCCTGTTTCCTGTTGTCCTGATGTATGGGTCGCTCTTCCTGCACATCCTGTGAATTGTGCTTGACACAAGTAGTGTAATCCCACCCTTGGCTCTACCCTGCTGTATCTGGGGCTGCTGCTGGATCCAGCCACTACCATACGCTTGTTCCCATTCAGAAACTGAATAGCAGTGGAGTTCCAGCAGAAATCTGTTTACTAGAAAAATCGGTAGTAATGAGGCAGAGCCAAGGTTACGCTGGGATGACTGATGCATGGATTATGTCGGCATCAGTAGGGTACACAGCTGGGTTCAGGTGTGGCTGCAGTGTAGCTCAGGTGGGAGGCAGGAGCCTTGGCTTAAAAGCAGCTCCCCAGCAAAGGAGCAGGGAGCCCCTTCTGAGGTGTCTCAGCAGAGCAGAAGCATTTTCTGACTTTCCTCACAACAGTTTTTATCAGACCTTGAGCAACCAGCTGCACACCCTGAAGGGAAGACAGCAGGTACTGCCCCTTCAGACTTCAAGGGGTTGAATTACAGCTCTGTCCTAGACCCCAGCCTTTTTCCTACTGCCCAGGATTTGGAAAAGATGTCTTCTATAGTGGAAATCCTGCTTTGAAGTGCCTTAGTTGCCTGACAACAGCTGTTAGCTTAAATTGGACTTGGACAGCTCTTTGTATTTCACAGGCATTCAGTTGACTCATCAATTCACTTATCCCTACCCTGCAGCAAATCCCAGAGAGTTCATCTCAGTTTAAAACTCATTATGAACTTCCTCTGCATCCTTATCCCAACTCTCATCCTATCTCTCAGGTTTCAGCAGGCCCCCCTGGAATTTCAGCTTGGAAAGAAATCATTTGCATCACCTGCCCCCTAAGTTGGCAGACAAAGGAGGAGCTGCCCTGCAATCCCAAACATTTACTGAACTGCACATGTGTCCCAAGCACAGCCATCATCCTAGTTCTCAGGGTCAAGGAGGTCCTGAGGGGAACCCTTAGAAATACCTTACACAGTCACAAAGCCCAGTCATTCCCTCTTCCTGTAGAAAAAGACATGGCTTTCTCCCAACCCAGCTCACAGGTGAGGTGGCATCCCAGGCTATGTAGCAGAGTGTAGGTGCACAGGAGCCCTGTTTCTGGCTCCTTTTCTCAAGATTCCTTTCTCACCCTCGCAAAGGCAGAGATTGTGCCTCTGACTGATGAACTCCCGACTTTCAGAGCAGCTTCCGTGTGGCTTCAGGTAATGTTTGTATTTCTCAGTATGCATCAAGCTGACTCAATAGCTAACATATGCCAGTGTAGGTGGGAAAAACCTCCCCCTGTGATCAGTAAAGATGCCAGATGTGTAGCTTCATCTGCTGTGATGCATGTATATAACTGTGACTTTCCTACTGAATGCGTATTTCCAGTGTATGCAGAGGCTGGGAGATGTGCAGCTGTGGTGTAAGCACCATCCAGAGCAGCCTGTTTTGGTGAGCATGGGGCTGTTACCTCAGGTGCAACAGCACCTTTGCTGTGACTTACAGTGTGATGACTCAAGTACACGTTCAAAGCCAAACTATCTGTTCAAAACCACAACTTCTGACTGAAGCAACAGGATTTTCCCCTTTTCTCTCAGTTTCTTCCATCCTGTTCATGTCAAGGGTAAAGATGGAGAAGGTACTGATTTATACCAAAGTCTTTGTTGTTTCAGGAAAATGTTCAGTTTTCACTAATCAAAAAAGAAAATACTTTGGGAAATGAGAAAAATTTAGGAATCCTGTCAACTCTAGAATTTGATCTTTGTAGCCAGTCTCAGTATTTCCTCAAAGCCTGTTACTGGACAAAGATGCAGATCCACTCTGTGGGTTTATGATGGGGAATCTGACATGTTTCTGCATAATAAACTAGACAGTGGCTCACTCAAATTGCTGACATGAGCTTTTTAGCTCAAGTATATTTATTCATAAATGTATTAGTGGTTTATTTTCTGTGTTCACAACATAACTTAGGTTGCATGAGAAAAAAAACCCAAACAACCAGAGTACCTTGCTGCAAAAGTTTCCTGCAGGATGTAATGAAGTGAAATATAAAAATGCTATTACAATTTAAAAAAAAAAAAATCAACACCTTCAGCATCCACATAGTGGAGATTTAATAATCCACACTGCAAACATTTGCTGAGCCAGGACTAAGAACCTGTTCATACTGCATTTCTAGTTTGGCTAGTGAGCAGTTATGGCACCTTCATTATGCCATTTCACTTCCTTGCATCCTGGTTTCAAAGAAGGGATAAATTATCCTTCCTTCATTTCATAAAGCGCTTCCAGAGTTACACCCCCAAATCTCTACCACTAAGAATTATGGCTATATTCCAAACAAACACATATCTTTTTGAACAGATGGAAGAGCTGGTATATTGTACTACACTCAAGCTATGAAACATGCATGATTACTGGCACATTTTATTTTCTAACAACTAAAGCCAGAGCTCTACCGTAAATCAGACACAATTAACATGCCTGAGATAAAAATGAGATATGGAAATATAAGTATGGATAGGTTATATGTATATTAATGTATAGTGCTGAATGGCATGGACTTTAAAGATAAGCACTATAGAATCAGACAGCAGGGAAGTGAGATACAGAAATGTTACTGAAATTAAAGGTTTTAAGGTTTTCTGAACACCTTTAGTACCTTCAGCATTACTGAAACTGATATTCAGCAGCCTATCCTGCATTTTTATGCAGGAGGCAGGGTTTTCCACCTGCAATTTTGTTTGAATATATAGCCTAGCATAGTGCTGACTAGAGAACTGATTGTTCTTTAGGGGCTAATATGCAGTGAGCACGGATATTTTTCTGGCTCCCGATAGTCAAAAGTCCACAGCACAGTTATGATTTACCCAGTGTACATACACCAGTGTTTTCATTGTGGATGCCAACTACCAAACAGCCTCCTGGACTCTAATGCCAGCATAGCCAGTTTTGAACTCTAGAGGGCTGGAAAAAGCTGTGTTTTTTGCAGGGATGGGGCTGGCAAACCTGTCTTCACAGTTTCTCTTAGTTCATCTGCATGATAGTTCTCACCATTATGATAAACATGAGAGAATAAACTGCTATGTGATTCCCGTAATGTAAAGTGTTATGATTTGAAAAAGTGTTCTGAAATGGGTGACAGATATGCAAACTTTGCTTGAAGCCCTGAAAAGTTTCAGACAAGACTTCTGGGCAGCCTGAAGAGGCTCAGGGTTACAGGGTTTATCCCAGCAAAAGCCTCTCTGCCATTTGGTGAGGCTTCACATCATCATCCCGGGGCCAGACCCAGAGGCCACCCCTCTCAGTAATGTCTGGGTATGAGGATGGACATGGGATGTGGCTCTTACAGAATCACAGAGCCATTTAGGTTGGAAAAGACCTCTGAGATCGAGTTCAACCTATGACTGAACACCCCTATGCCAACTAGACCATGGCACTCAGTGCCTCCAAAGTGCTGCATCCAGTCTCTCCTTATATACCTCCAGGGACAATGACTCCACCACCTCCCTGGGCAGTCAATTCCAATATCTAATCACCATTTCTGTGAAGAAATTCTTCCAAATGTCCAACCCAAATCTCCCCTGGCACCAGTTAAAACTGTGTCCTCTTGTCCTGTCACTGGTTACCTGGGAGAAGATGCTGACCTCGACCTGGCCACAACCCCCTTTCAGGGAGATGTAGAAAGTGATAAGGTTCCCCATGAGCCTCCTTTTTTCTAGGCTAAACACCCCCAGTTTCCTCAGCTGCTCCTCAGAGGACTTGTGCTCCAGACCCTTCACCAGCCTTAACGCGTCTCCAAAGCAATGCGTGAAACGACACACAACCCACGCTCCAGCTGAACGATAACAACGCGCAGTTGCTTGGCTCTCCAGAAAACACAGTCTCAGTTCAGCCGGGCGACGTTTCTAAGGGATGATTCGGCACACGGCTGATTTCCCTCAGGAGGAGGAGGAGGAGGAGCAGGAGAAGCACCGCTGCTTGATCAGGCCCCTGCCTGCAGCCCGGGCTCGGCGGGCACCGCCGGCCTCCCTGG
>WEIT01032202.1:18495-40773 GCA_013389985.1 Dryoscopus gambensis
TCCCGCGGCGGCGGTGGCCGGTGCCCTACAGGTGAGTGCCGCGGGAGGGCCTCCGCGGGCCCGCCAGCGCCGCGCTTCTGCTGCTTCTCTGTGTGTGAGACTAGAAAGGCCGTGAAAGGCTTCCCCTTTTTGATCGCGGGGCTTTGATCATTTACAAGGTATTTGGCGTGTTTGGCTCGCCAAGGGAGCCGTAGTGCCGCCCCAGGCCGAGGGCTGCGTTTGGTCTGTCAGCAGCGGGGGGGCTTGGTGCCCCGGGAATGACTGTCCGCCTTTAAACACGCTCCTTAATGCGTTGTGATGAGGAAATCGGGGTACGGTTTGTTTGATTTTTAAAATCTAACTTAACATCATACTGCGTGACAAATGAAACGGTACAAAAATCCCGTTCGCTGCTCCAGGGCTGCCTGAGCTCCGGGATTTCTGGTGGTGTTGGGGACAGCAGGAGACTGAACGTTGTGGCGTGAAAATAACGACAGCTTTGGCTGTGCCGAGGAAATGAGCCCCTGCAGAAGAAGGGCTGCACTTGAGTGTGTATTTTGTGCGGGTTTGCTGTTTGTAAAGGGAGTAGTTATCAGTGTTTAACTGTAACTTAATAATGCGTACCTGAAATTTTGAGAGCCTGTTGTGTAATTCCCAGCAGTTAATTTTGCGTCAGGTGGTGCCTGAAGGAGCTGATCTTGCAGTCACGAGTTGTTGGGATTTTCCAGCAAGTTCAGTAGTTACAAGACTGGGTCTTGGGATGGTCAGATTTGGAGTACAAGCCTGTTGGTGTGAGATGCTCAGAAATGTGGAGTTTCAGTGTGGTTAACATGCTTGTTACCTTCTTGTCACATGCAAGGTGCAGTGCAAGGGGGAGTTGAAAATCTAAGGTGTGCAATCTAGAAACAGGACTTGAATGTGTGGTTGGCCTAAGTCTTTGTTTTCTGTGTGTTCTTTTTTCATATGTACTTGTTAGGGTTTGGGGATTGTTTTTCCCTTTTTTTCTTTTCTTTCCCCCATGGACAAAATAAAGGCAAACATGCTGGAGTTCCCAGCAAGCTTGGGGAAGAACTCCACAGGCAAAAGTAGTGATGCCTTAGCTGAGCTGCTGGCTTTAGTATTGCTCAGGAAGTCCTGTGTCCTTGAGTCTTCTCATGGTTTGGGTATTTGTGTCAGTAGCCCTGGGCAGCTGAGTGTTACACTCTCAGGCTAACCAGACAAGGTCTGGAGAAGCTGTGCATGCCAATTTGTCTTGGTAACAGGCATCCAAGGAACCTTGTTTTAAGTGAAATACAGTGAGTGACTCTAAAGGAACTCGGAAAAGGAAGACTTGTTGTAGTGTGTTGACCCTGGCTGGATGCCAAGTGCCCACCAAAGCCACTTCATCACTCCCCTCCACAAGTGGATGGGGGGAATAAAATACAGCAAAAGGTTCATGAGTTGAGATAAGGACAGGGAGAGGTCACTAATCAAATACTGTCACAGGCAAAACAGACTCAACTTTGGGATAGTAACTGAATAGTAACTGAATTTATTACTAACAAAATCAGATCAGGATAATAAGTGGAATAAATCTTACAAACACCTTTGTCCCATCCTTGTGTCCTTCCCAGGTTCACCTCCTCCCCCTAGTGGTGCAGGGAGATGGGGAATGGGGGTCACGGTCATTTCATCAGATGTTGTTCCTTGCACTGCTCAGGGAGACAAGTCCTTCCCCTACTCCAGTGTGGGGTCCCTTCCACAGGAGCCAGTCTTCCATGAACTTCTCCAATGTGAATCCATCGCACAGGCAACAGTTCTTCATGAACTGCTCCAACATGTGTCACTCTTCCGTGCAGTCCTTCAGACACAGCCTGCTGCAACATGGGTCCTCCAGAGGATCACAAGTCCTACCAGGAAGCCTGCTCCAGCATGGGCTCATCTCTCCATAGGTCTGCAGCCTGCTCCATGGGTTCAAAGCATTCTTTAAGGCATCCACCTGCTCTGCTGTGGGTTTGTTTCACAGTCTGTTGGGGAATCTTAGCTCCAGCACCTGGAGCAGCTCCTGCCCCTCCTTTTCCACTGACCTTGGTGTATGCGGGCTGTTCCTCTCACGTATTCTAACCCTACTCTTCTCTGGCCACAATTACATCTATGCAATAGCTTTTTTTTACTTCTTAAATCTGTTATCACAAAGGTGTTGCTATCATTCCTGATTGTCTCAGCCCTGCCCAGTACAGGGTTCATCCTGGAGCTGGCTGGCATTGGCCCTGCCTGACATGGGGGAAGTTTCTGGCAGCTTCTCACAGAAGCCAACCCTGCAGGCACCCTGCTACCAAAACCTGGCCACACAAACCCCATGCACCTGTCAAAAAGGTTCTTTGCTGTTTGTATATGTGATAAGTAAGCTGATTGGGTCTTCCGTTTTTGAGGTTTAATAGGAATGACATGGAAACAGTGATCCCAGCTATGTTCTTAGACCTCTTTATCTAAATTAGCATAGATAGATTAAATTTTTTTCTGATCTTGGCAATATTGTAGAATCAAAATAGCTTCATCTGGGAACCTCTTACTATAGAATAGCAAGAACAAATTGGTCAATCCCCATGTAAATAAATTGCCAGGAGAATCTTTTTGAGGCAGATCTCAGACTATCCTTTCCCCAGCATCTGTGTGTCTGATTTTGTGAGTATGTCATCCTTTGTAATCCGCATTATTTCCACTCCTTTGCTTTCAGTACAACACGACTTGAATTTGTGAGCCTTAAGTCCCAAAGTCCTGTTTCTGCAGATGTGCACCCCAGCAGCCTTATGACCTTGTGTACTCCAAGTGTTGCAGTGTCTGGGTCACCTGTCTTTGGGGGTGCTGGACACTTAAGCTGTGCCCCTCAGGAAGCCATGACAGGTACTGCAGCTGCAGAGCTGTGCTTGTCATTCTGTGTGCTTCTCTTTCTCAACACAGGCGCTTTGATTACCGTCCAAAAACTGACCCTTACTGCCAAGCTCGTTACACCTTCTGTCCCACTGGCTCCGCCATTCCAGTGATGAAAGAAGAGGATGTCATTGAAGTGTATCGATTACAGGCTCCAGTATGGGAATTCAAGTATGGGGACCTACTCGGACATTTGGTAAGGTGACATTTTTAACAAAGTTATGGTGACAAATTCAGCTGAATTCAACAGCAGGTGTCAAGAACAGGAGCTGTAAGGTTGGGATATGCTTGTATGGAAGAATATTAGAGCACACAAGCTAGGCTATCTGTAGGAAAGTTACTCAAAGAGTAAACTCCCTTTCTAAGTTTCAGACAAAATTTACAGGATTTAGCTCAGCTAAAGACAAGAGCATGAACAGCACTGTTGGTGGGTTTGAACGTGTTCCCCCATGTAGCTGCATAATAAGTGTTTTGTATATGCACACCGTTATGGCTTGGGCGTCTTTTCTTCTGTGCTGTCACCGCATCAAGAAAATACTTTTATTTGTTGCCTTATATCAGATAAAATAGCTGCTTAGTGTATTAACTTTACTGTTGTTAAAAACTCACATATTTGCTTGGACATTGGTATCTGTCAGGAGTGGACAGCCATCTGGTCAGAATGGTGGATCATGAGAAGTTGGCAGCTTTTACAGCTCTTAAGAGAGTGTTACGATCACTATGGAATTGAAATGTCCTTTCATGGAGTCGTGCAAATATGAAAGAGTTTTGGCTTTGGTAATATTTATAGTTATAGCAGTAGCAAAATTAATCTTCAAAGCATGACTCCTAATCAATAAAGAAATGTTAGTGAATCAAAACCAAGCAAAGAGTCAAAAATGGAAATAGATTCAAATATTATCTTTGTTGTTAACTAAGTTTGGATTTATGTTTTTACTAAACAGCTTTTAAATGAAGTATTTATCATTAGTTTTATAGCATTCATTAGTGAGATCTGGTTTTGGTAACTTGGTTCTGCTCTTTATTTCTCTGATACTCCCATGAGATTAAGGATTCAAAAGTCAGCCTGAGTCTTGATGATGAGCTCCCACCGAGTATCTGCCTCCAAGTGACAGAATTTACAATGGATGGATAGACAACCACTGAGACAGCATGATGCTCTGATAAAAGTATGTGTGTCATGCAATCTAGAGTGTTGTGCTTCAGCGTTTACTGAATCCAAGATGTTAGAGGAACTCCCTCCCCTCTTCTCACCCTGTTAGAGAACAGCTCCTGAGCATCTTACCTTCTGTACAGGTCAAGCTGAAGTTGCTATGAAGTCAAAGTTTTAGTGGTTTGGTTTTTTCTTTTTTCTTTTCCAGAAAATTATGCATGATGCTGTTGGTTTCAAGAGCTCTCTAACCGGCAAAAACTACACAATGGAGTGGTATGAACTCTTCCAGCTTGGGAACTGCACATTTCCACATCTGCGGCCTGGCATGGATGCACCGTTCTGGTGTAACCAGGGAGCTGCCTGCTTTTATGAAGGAATAGATGATGCACACTGGAAGGCAAATGGAACTTTAGTTCTTGTGACCACAATATCAGGTAGATTTTAGATGCTTTGGATAATGTTAATACAAAATACAGAGTCAGCCTTGTCTTTTGTAAAGCAGTAGGTTATTTACAGTGTTAGTCACTGATGCTAATTTCAAACACTCTAATACAGAAAGTGGCATGAGGCTGCTGCCTTTTGAACAACTCACACTGGAGAGTTGTTAAGTGAGAGTCATTTGGTGTTGCTGTACAAAAACACTTGAGTCTCTTGAGTGTAAAAATAGCAAAACATCTTATAGAGAGTCATTATGGACTCTTCACATGGCTTCACGAAAACAAAACCTTCTATTGTGAAGTGGCAGATGACTGCTGAGATAGAAAAACTGTTGAAAACATGTTCATTACTGAGCAAACAAATAAGGCATATTTAGAAACAGTCTCAAAGATATAATAAAACTAATCTCTGTATCTGTCTCTCTCATTATGTGTCATAAAAACTGAAAATGTCCCCAGTAATAGGTCTCTGTCATATGTTGTAGAACAAACCTAGGACTTACACCTCAATATACATAGGTGATCACCAGAGGAGATTCCTGGTATGTACTGATCACTGCAATCCTAAAATGAAGAGGTCATTTAAATACATCTGATTGATTTCTCTAGCAATAGAGTGAATGCCTTATAGCAAAAGTTCACTGAGGACTTGGAGTTAGATTTTGTGTGATCAAAACCATTTAGTCTCTAAAGCTGGTGTAGTGTACAAGACTCAGTGAAAAGTCAGCTTACAGCTTGTGTGATGTGGTGCTTTGTGTGTGCCCACTTCCACCCTTAGTAGCTTTGCTGGCCTCAGTCTCTACATAATCTATCCAGTGCTGCTAAGAAATTCTAGGCAGTTCTTTAAACAAGGAAGTAAAGTGCAGCTGCTTTCCTCTGAGTTTATGGTTCATGACTGAAATATTTGATGCCTGATACAGTTGGATTCTTTCATATGAATACCAAATTAAGTATTTTCATACAGCTGGGGAAGTTGTCATGCTTCCTCTGCATGTGGATTATTTGATGCCCAAGAAGGGTGAGGTTACACTGGTGCCTTGTGGAGGGATTGTTACAGTCCTCCTTGCCTCTCTTGCTTTCCATTTCCATTAAACTTTTAAGGAAGTAGCATCTCTGAGAGTTTTCAGTTGTCTGAATTTGACTAGGAATCTCAGAGTTATTGTGAAAGAGGGCAAGTGGATGCAAGCACAGATGAACAGCATCATGAGCTGAACTTGCTTCCTTCAGAGAGAAGGCAAAAGGCATCCCATCTTACTGGTCTTACATCCCACTCGTAATTTGGCTCAATTTAGCTTTGTCAGCTGCGGAGCTGCTAAATCAGCAGGGTGTCTCAGTCTCTGTCTCTTTTGTGAGGAGACATGAAAATTTCTGCTCTGAATTTTTGAATTTAGTTAAAACTTTAAGAAGTGCAGAAATGCCTGTTGCTCTGGTGAGCATTTTGCTAACATCTCTTGTAGACTGTACTACATGCCCTGTTTGTCTGCATGGATAAAGCAAAATGAGAAGTGTCATGATTGTCTGATGTTTGGATGTTCTGGCATAGTAGCAGGAAAAGGGTCAGAAAAAGGAATCACAGTTTAAATAACCTGCATGTAAATGTAGTTAATTCAGTGGGTTGTCCCTTGCCCTTCCAACCTAAGCCCTGTGTCTGGTGAGGTAATGTAGGTAAACTTTTGCAGGGGAGGCAGGTGAACCTTGAAATAGATGGAAAATATTTTGAGTCCTGTATTTGTTACCTTGTCTCTGCAATACTTATTTCCATCTCTTACAGGAGCCATGTTTAATGAAATGGCACAGTGGGTAAAGTACGACAATGAGACAGGCATTTACTACGAGACCTGGACAGTTCAAGCAAGTCCTGACAAAAAGTCAACAGTGTGGTTTGACTCTTATGAGTGCTCCAAGTTCATACTGAGAACCTACCAGAAGCTAGCTGACTTAGGAGCTGTATTTAAGAAGATACAAACAAACTATACTAGCATCATTTTATTCAGCGGAGAACCTATTTATTTGGGGAATGAAACATCGATTTTTGGACCACAAGGAAACAAGACATTGGCAGCAGTTATAAGAGACTTTTACAGTCCATTTAAACCTCATCAGAGTGTCAGAGAGTTTTTTGTGGATCTTTTCAAAATAATTGACCGTGTAATCTTGAATCATCAGTTTTACCTCTTCTACAACTTGGAATACTGGTTTTTACCTATGAAGTCCCCTTATCTCAAAATAATTTATGAAGAGGTCCCTTTGCCTGTTGGAAGCAAAGCATCCTTTGGTGTATGACTGCTTACTGAAGAAGAAAACTTGCCTTTATGGCAGAGTATTCTTAAGGATTTTGGACCGCTACCATGATGGTATTAAAGGGTTCTATGTTTCATTGCTGACTGTAAAAGATTGTGTTGGGAAGGCTTTGCTATACCAGGTAAAAGACTGTGCATTTGTTTTCTTACTACCTATATAACGCATTCTTGAATGCTTCAGCATCTCTGACCTGGCCAGCTTCTGTGTAACCATGGCCCCCTGCTGCCTGAAGGGACACTGCAGTGGCTCCTCTGGCTGCGCTCTGCAGCGCCAGAGGGGGAATGGGGAAGCAGCTGCCTGCTCTGGGCTCAGCTGCTCTCCACTTGCATGGCCACGTGGCAGCAGATTGCACCTGGCCACCAACAGAGATAGGACACAAGTTACAAGGACTCGCTCAACCTGAGTGTCTTGATGTGTCCAGTTCCTCCAACATGTGCCTTATGCTAGTGTTCCTGTAGTTCTTTGGTTTGTACAGCTGGGACCTATGAACTATTCTCTGGTATTCTGGGGCAGTGAATGTACTGGAGGATGGCATGGGTGGTGCCTTTTCACCACTTTAAACACTGTAAACACAATACAGATGGCTCTTACTCAGATTCATGTGTGTTCTGTGGCACAGATAAAAGCCAAACTGCCTGTTTTGATGACTGACTGATGCATAATTGCAGTGTTCTACCAGTCTCCTATCTTAAAGCCTACTTGAGGCTTCAGTTGGGTTTACTTTTAAATTTTTTCAGAAAGCATAGACGCCTTGATATGAAAGAAGCAATGACAGCTTGTGGGATGTCAACATTGGAGTTAAAATGTGTGCTTGTCACAGCGCTGCCTCTTGCTGGCAGTGATGTTTGCAGTAGCGGTGCTGTGCCAGCTGTGCTGTCCTTGAGTCCTATTCCAGGTTCAGCCTGGAGCAGCCTGGCAACTAGTTAGTTCCCTTTAAACCCAAGGGACCAAAGCCAGAGGAGCACTGGCTTTCTGGAAACCACTGAGGTGCCTGCAGACAAAAGAACCACACCTGCAGCAGCATAGTCCTCTGCAAGTGTTCACTCCTCACTTTGATGGTTTTTTTAAAACTAGCTGTAGGACGTATAGTGCTCCTGCAGAGGTTATTGCTGTTTTGTGGCCAAGCAGGAACACAGGAACCCAACTCTGCAGTTTCATTTGACTTGAGCCAAGCTAATAGCCTGCTGCAGCCAGAGTGGAGTACACAGTGATTGGATTCAAGTCTTAAGAGTGGCCAAAAATTAACTTTGTCTTTAGAAATTCACTAAAATTAATTAGTTGAATTGTATTGTCATGTAACAGGATGAGCATGAGTGGTAGTGGGAGAGGAATGAGAGGATGAGCACACCTCTCTTCACTTACTTCCACTGTTAGGTGAAACTTCATCCTTTGCCTCAGACTGAAAGACTTGAGTCTTTTTAGCTGGAGTCACAAGCCCTTGCGACTGAGCTCAGCTTTGGATTAAGATACTATCATGGTTTCAACCCAGCCAGCAACCAAGCACCACATAGCAGCACCAGGAAAGTAATCCAGGGGCTGCAGCAAGTCTGTCTACAGAAGTTACATTCTCATTGATGCATGTGTTTATGACTTTGAAATTCTCAATGTTGTTGAACCCACATTTGTCTTCCCAGGGAAAAGCCTCAACGTCACAAACGTGTCCAAAGCTCTGAAAGGGAAATAGGATCACAGATCGAAGCCCATAGATCACACTGCCAGTGATGTGGGGATTCCTCCACGCAGCCATGTGTGTCTGTTTCATACTTTGAACATTATCCTCAGTTTAACGGTACCACTTATCAATGTAGGAGTTTGAGGCCAGTATTTATTCCTTCTAGGCACACAGGGTGGAGAGAGAGCTCTCACTTTCTTTGCTTCTCTCATTTGGGGGCGGTGGGGTTTGTCAATTAATTGTTCAGACTGAACACACCTGGGTACAAATAAAACTCCACCAGTACAAACTGCAGTCCTGAAAGAGGTGCAGTTGTTGCAGTTAAACTGGAATTGTTGCACCGGAATTAGTTGAAGTTGTTGAGTGCAGTGCTCTCTTGCAGGCAGAATCCACAATCCTTGAGTTAGGCCTACAGAGTTAGATCCAAAAAACCACAGAGGTGACGAATAGGCTACTTCTGCAACGTTTAGACAAGGCCAGGAAAAACGACTTTATGATCCATAAAAATGACACTTTTATAACTTAGAAAGGAAGTGTTAGATGTCACAAGCAGCTTCTGTGCACCTGATGTTGTTTGTGACTGAAAACCACCTATTCACCTCTAACACTTAAGGAACTGCCTCCTGAAATTCACACAGGGAGCAGAAATCGGTAGGATCTCACCTCATTCCATTCACAGCCAGGTGGCACTAGTACTTGCCCAGCAGTAGGAACCAGGGGACTGTCAAAGCTGCCAGGCTCAAGGATAAGCCTGGCATTGTGTCCCTGTCATTCAGTCCTTACTCACACTTTGAATACAGGGACTTGTTCATCACTTTAGACTGTGCTTGGTTCTGCTCCCTGCTCTTATGCATGTTGCACTTGAGGGCAAAAATACACAACCATTCTGTACTACAACAATTTCCAAGTCTGCACAGTGGTCTTGTGCAAAACTGCTGCTCCTTGGTGTTGTAAGCCACACCTCATTCCAGGAGGGTTCTCATGCAAGACAGATCCTGGCTCATCATCCAACAAGGCGTGCTACTCCTGTTTCCTGAAGGGCTATGCAATGAAAATCACTGCTCTCTGCCTTCCTCCTCATAAACCCACCACAGATGTTCTGGATTAGGAGAGCTCCTGCCTTCATTGTAACCATTTGGATTCAGAGGTAAGATTTGTCACTGCACACATTAACTCCTACCCAAAACTGGACAACCAAGCCAACACTGAATTTTGTTCTGAAAATAAGAAAGGTGAACTCAGGGAAAAATGATACAGCTGTTACACCCATGTTCATGCTTGTAGTGAACTTCATGAGTCTGTGGTACTCTTTTTTTACTTGTGCCACAATTTTTATGTATTTACTATTCATTCTTTCAATGGGTAGAAGGCAAAGTAAGATGTACAGAATTTGCTAAAAAAGCACTGTAGGCTTGCCTGGGAAGTTTATGTTATAGCTAGATTATTTGAGCTAAGGATGCAGTAATTGATTCAATGTATAAAAACTGCTGACCTCCAATGGAAGAGACACACAACTGCTTTCAAGCAGTTTTCTTGTGCTTGAACATCTTGATAATTGGTATAATATGGTGTTGCATTCAAGAAGGAATTTGAAGTCTGTGCAACAACACAGACTTCGCAGAGCAGGCCAGGGACCTTGCTGGGGAAGCTGTTTGGCTACAACCAACCATGCCACCTTCCGCTCCTAACATGTTCCTCACACCGGGGGTCTGACAGAGGCCTCTGTGAGCAGCAGAATGCTGGGTTTCAAAGATGTGAATTCCAGGAGTGGGATCTGGTATTTAGGTTGTGCCTTGCCTTTCAGTTATTCCCACTACCAACATGTTAGCAACTTACCTTGCCAGCATTGGGACACCTGCAGTCAAGGTCCAAAGACGTTTTGGTTCAATTACTAATGTATTATGTCACATTAATTTAGTGAAAACAAAATTCTATTTCCCAGACTACAAGTGTTACTACATGTTTCTCAAACGGGCAGTTCTGAGAGTCGGGTTATAAAAAACACAGAGCTTTTTTACTTTTACAGACTAAATATATTGACACCTTTTGTACAAATAAAAGCAAATTATAGTATTACATTAATTTAACAAATTCTAATACAAAAACTGCGTATTTCATAAAATGCAATTTTTAAATCAAAGCTCTACAGAAACATACAACTCCCCTATAAAGATGTCCAGTCTGCTGAGCATTGTTTGCTCAAAATATAGTTAGGAACTTAAATACACTCATAAGTGTATTACACTAAATTATACATTTGGATAAACATGACTGAAATCAGAGATGAAGGAAATCTGCTTACTACCAAAAGGGGCTGTACAGCTCAAGTGAGAAGCAGCCACCAGCTAAGTTCAACCCAGCCCGCAGGGGCAGCTCTGCCTTGCTGAGGGCTGACCACATCTCTCAAACATGCAGCTGTCTGGGCAACACTTCGCTGTTACCATCAGTAACCTCAAAGAGAAAATAACGTAACTGTTGGCAGTAAGAAGTGAAGTCACAAGCCACGTTCAGATCACAGGCAATGTCTTGCCTACACCACTTCCAAACTAAAAACTTTCTTTAATAAAATTCATTTATTAAATGTTCAAAACAAATTTTTGCCTATTGTTCTACTTCACCAAGTCTACTCCTTTTGGGTTTTTAAATATTATGAAGTGACAGAACTAGCTGAATTAAAGGTATACAAAATTATTATCTATCAAACATCCACTTTATACATAAACACTTCTGAAACAGATTTACAGTATACAGTTAGTTTATACAGCTTAAGCAACTGTTCCAATGTCATTTCTCCCAAACTGAAAGCAGCCAAAAGGTCTAAGGTTTTGTGAAAAGGTTCTTGGTCAACATTCAGATTTTACCTTTCTCACCTCACACTGCTCACACCCATGTCATCAAAATAACCTTGCAGGGTTCATTTCACAAACCATACATTATTCCATCTCACCGTATGCTGCCAAACCGGTTAATGTGCAAGAAACGCTCATTAACTCCACTGTGGTTTTAAATACAATGTATCTACATTTTTCCCCAGAATGCTTTCGCTTCCTGAGCTAGACATAAAATACCTTAAAACAGGTTTAGACGCAGATCTGAGACCCCATAAGCAAACTACATTAAAATGCATAGAGGGTGGAAAAAACCCCACACCGCTTTTGGTAGCTCACACTACTGCTTGTTTGCGCTCTAAATACATTTTAGATGGATCTAATAATCTGTTGAATAAGGTGGCAAACTTACTACTTTTGTTGTCTAAAATTATTGTGTATTGCTCTTTCCTTTATGACTTACTTAACAGAATGTGTGTATTTCACAGGCTACTAAACACTTCTTATAATCATCATCTTGTCATCGAGGTGACTGGATTTAGAAATGCTACAGTCTGCAACAAAAGCATGCAATTTTGGTGGGGTTTTGTTTGGCTTTTTAAGATCAAATATGATTGTGTCCAATACTGCTAATCTAAATCAAAGAAGGACAGCATATTAAAACTGGTATTTCAATATTTTAAATATTTTTTTTTATTTCCAAAAATATTTGAGGTCACTTTTAATGACAAAGAATAAATCTAAAACAGAAACCTGATTTTTGTTTGGATGAAAACAGGTTTTGGAGCTGTGAATGCTGGTTTTGGTTCTAAAGTTCCAAAACAATTTTTGAAAGAAAACTTAACTTTGTAATCAAACCATCAATTAACTTGCAGTAAAATCTATATTATTAAATAAGCTTATACAGAAACTGCAATATGGTAAGCTTGGGTTTAAGGTGCTACTCCATTCGCCCTGGAGTCTTTTAAGGACTTTACCACGTGGGCATCATGTCTGGAAACCAGACTCTACCAAGATGCTTTGAAACTTCCCAGTGAATCTGCTCTAAGCTGTACTTCTGATCAGGAATCAAAACTTCCTCCATAATAGAGAGCTGAGAGAGGCGACCGCCACACATCTTCACAAACTCAACAAAGGCACTGCAAGAGACTTCACATTCTCCGAGGCCCACGGCCGACAGGTACTTGCACCGCTCCGCAATGCAGATCAGCTCCTCGTCCAGCGGCCGTAATCCATTGGCACACACCACCAGTTCAACCAGCCGCGGACACGTCATCCCAACGCGGCCGAGCACGTCCTTGCTCACTGACCTCCCGAAGTAAAGGTGAGTGACAGGTATCTCATAACGAAAGAACAGGTCAAACTCCTCCTCGTACAAGAAAAAGTACATGACTAAATTTACTTTAGGAGAATGCTTGATGAAAGCGTCCCAGCTGCTCTTCTGAATCGTGTGGAACTGAGTCTGTCCGGGATTTTCACTGACAACATCAATGCGCAAGTGTTCTAACCTGACGTGCTTTTCAGAAGACAAAGCAAGCAGCAGCTCATCACTCAGCAGGTGGTAGTTCAGTGCCAGCTCACGCAAGCCATGGCACTGGTCAGCCACACAAAGGATACCTAGGAGAAGAGAACATTATGCAAGGGATTACACAGATAAAGGCACTGATGACTGAACAAGAAACAGGAGGGAATTTGTTTACATGTGTCAGGAGGATGCTATGGGCCACCTATTTCAACGTGCAACCAAGACCTTAAATCAAAACCAAATCATATTGGAAACCTGAACGTGAATCTTTTTCACAAGCATGACCTCGTGACTTCTTTGTACCTACATGTAAGACAGACACACACAATGTGACTACATCTCTATTTTGCTGGGAATCTGGGAAACAGAAGTGACAAATATATAAATAGCATATTCTGACTTTCTGCCCTGTTATAAGACCACATATAGTTAACCTTGTTTTTGTAAAAGGTCCTTACTCACGATAAAAGTATTTCTTTAGCCAGCTCTGGAAGAACTGCTGACTGCTCTGTGGCTCACAAAGCAACTGTGAATGAAATTTGTCATCTGAAGAAAGCAAATGTAAAGCAGAAGTAAAAGGAATGTTAGATTTTAATTCAATAGAGAGGCTGCTGCTATCAGTATTTGTTTTTTCTAGGAAAGTAGAAATGCTTAAATTTGGAAAAACTACAGCAAAAAAGAGGCAAAACGCTAAAAATATGGAGCAGTAATTTCTAGAACAGTAATTTTCAGACTCTCTCTCTAATGAGTCAATGTAATTTGCCGCTCACAGAAGACAAAAAAATTAAAAAGAGAATGCAGTTCAGTCTGCAGTTTCCACTCATACTATTTCTAGGTGCAAGAGATGATATTATACTGGTAACAGTACTGAAAAAAATAAAAAGCACTAAGAAAAGCATACAGTCCTCTGTATTTCACGTGACCCAGAAAACTGCATGAAATGTGGGATACAGCCTTTCCATTAATAGAGGGGTGAGAACATAGCATTTAACATGGAACTGAAAAACCTGAGCTCAATACACTATTGCTCTGAAACAACAGGAAGAAATACAGAAAACAGTAGTTATTTTAAGGTGCAGCTGTTAAACTTAAGAAAAGCCTATACTGTGCATAAAACTGCTTTCTTAAAAAAAATAATTGCAAAAAAATTGCATGAATCAGAGGGGCTACTATGATCACTCTAAGCAGACTCAGACATACTGCTTCAGAATACCTAGGTCTGATGAGCTATAAAATGTTTTAACAGTATCAAGATCCATATACATTTTCTCATCTTGACAAAGCTTGTCCTGGCTGCTGTCCTTCCACAAATCTTTGTTAACTTTAGGGGTACATTATGGACCAGTGCAATACAAAAAGGGAAGAGCTGGGGTTCAACTTAGTGGTGGTTTTTATGGGTCTAGGACTGGATATGCAGAGTCTCTCAAGGCAATTATGCATCCTACATATAGAGCTGACAAGGAATATGGTGTAGATAGCTACTAGAGGACCTGTGTGGAGCCCATGTAGTTCACAGATCATCCCTAGGCACTGCCTACACCTTTGTGTCACTGAGAGGTAAATGGCTCTGCTCTCTGACCTTACTGCACAGATTAGCACCAAAAAATCCTTGACTCGTGATGTCCCTGATGCAGGCACACCTGAAACTTGCTCTGCTTCCCAACTCCCACTCCAAGAGAAGCAGCCCTCCTACCCCCATGCAGAGCAGAAACACTACATTTACAGGAACACTTCCCATTCCCTCTGTTCCAACAGTTAGTATTTCAGAGGGCAAACAGCAAACAGAAGAAACTTCAGAGAAGTTCACAAGGATTAGAAATACATCACAGCCTTTGTTTCTCCAGCTCAAACTCTTTATCAAACTCTTTTATAAAGAGGCAAAATGTGCCTCTTTATCTTTGTACAGTAACTTAGAGCGATTCACTGTTTGATAGCAATCTTTTTCCTTTATCCCTGCAGTAGTGGAGTCTCTCTTGCATTACTTTCATTACTCTTTTCTGTCCTTCACTAAAAAATTTCTTGAGAACTGACCTAGTAATGAACATTCCCCCCCTCCTCCAATCTGAACACATTTTAACTGCATCTGTAAGTAATTAGTTTTGCAACTCACGGCCCCTTTGGATCAACAAAGTTCTTCCACATTTATAGCAGCCTGCTAATTATAATATTCCCATTACAAAAAAAATCCAGGTCAATTTTCTTTCAAGAGTCTCATTTTTGCAGCCTGCCTGCTCTTGAAGGCAACTATCCTCATATCAGCTTCCTTCTCTTGTTCCACTTGGTGGGTTGTCCCTGCCTGGACACCAGGTGCCAACCAAAGCTGTGTAATCACTCCCTTTCTCAGCTGGGCAGGGGAGAGAGAATAAAATTAAAAACTCAAGAGTGAAGATAAGGGTGACAGGGAAAGATCACTCCCCAATTACCATCATGGGTAAAACAGACTCAGCTTGGCAAAATCAATTTATTATCAATCAAGTCAGGATAGGGTAATGAGAAATTAAACTGAATCTTAACACATCTTCCTCTCACTCCTTTGTTTTTCCCAAGCTTAACTGCCTCATGATTTTCTCTAGCAGCTTTCCTCCCAGAAGCACAAGGGGACAGGGAATGGGGGCTGTAGTCAGTTCTTCAGACATTGTCTCTGCCACTCCCTCCTCCAGGGCAGACCCCTCACACTCTTCCCTGGCTCTAGCATGGGGTCCCTCACATGGGAGCAATACCCCACCAACTTCTCCAGTAGGAGTCCTTCTCAAACTGCAGTTCTTCACAAACTGCTCCAGTGTGGGTCTCTTCCATGGTGTTCAGGAACAGACTCCAGTGTCCCCCACAGGGTCAATTCCTGCCATCAAACCTGCTCCAGCATGAGCTCCTCTCTCAACAGGTGTTTTCAACAGACTCTTCCAGCATGGGCTTCCAGCAGAGTCATAGCCTCCTTCAGGCAACCACCTGTTCCAGCCTGAGGTCCTCCACGGGCTGAAGGTGGATCTCTGCCCCACTGTGGCCCTCCATATAGGCTGCAGGGCAACAGCTGCATCACCATGGTCTGCACCAGGGGCTGCAGGGGAATCTCAGTTCCAGTGCCTGCATCAGCTCCTGCCCCTCCTTCTTCACTGACCTTGGTGTCTGCAGAGTTGTTTCTCTCAAGTATTCTCACTCCTACCTCCAGGTGCAATTGCTCTCCTGCAGTAACCTTCCCCCTTTCTTAAATAGGTTATCCCAGAGGTGCTACCATTGCCACTGATGGGCTTGGCCTTGGCTCTGATGGACACGGGGAAGCTTCTGGCAGTTTTCACAGAAGCCACTCCTGTAGCCCCCTCACTGCCCCACAATACATTGCCATGCAAACCCGGTGCATCCACTTTTTTCTCCATCTCAAGGCACACCCACACCTGAATTAAGCAATTAGACTCCCCTACTGTTTGCTTAGCATTCCCTGGTTTTGTTACTAATGCGTCTTACCCAATCTATTACTCTCCATTCCATGAAGGACAATAGTAGTTGTGCTCCTTAAGCAGGCATGACCATTTCTTACCCACTGTTCCTTCAATTTAAAACCAGGCACGATGCATCAATCAGAACACACCCAACTCTCCTCCCAAATTACCAAGTGTATGATGTTCCAATAAAGCCTTCTAGCAAGGCTTATCCACAAACCAGCAAAGTCTGCTAGAGCTGACGGGTTACTGTTCAATCCAAGTCCAAGGAAATGACTGCCTAGGCTACAAATTCCTGCTGAAGCCTTTTCCTCTTGACAGTCATGTTACAGCTCTTGTCCTTCTCAGACACAAGGATTCTCAAAAAACAATTTTAAGTTGGAAAAGTCAGTCCCTCAAGCCAATTTAAACAACCCTCATCTATGATTAGAAAGCTTTGGAGGAGGCATTCCAGTTAATTCCGTGAACACTTTACTGGACTAGGCTGCTGCAAAACATCAGTCCTGCATTTTCAGGACTTCTTTACACAAAACCAAACACAAGGTTTTGTCTGAGACCTACGCTTGCAAAAGGTATTAAGTTTGTTTTGTTTGTTATCACGACAATAACACGCCCTCTGCAACAGTACTGCTTTCCTCTTTCCCCTTCTAGGAATCCTGCTGGTGAATTTTATGGATAATAAACCTAGCATTTACAGCTGCAATATATTTGCACAAAGAAAGTTATGGTGTTTATGGTTTCTATAGCTTCTACTCATCCTCAGAAGAGGAATCATACTAAGTTGCCAGCATTTCATTTACAATTCCTCTTCCACTTCTCAGTGAAAAACTGTAAGTGTTAAGCTGATGGGCTGTGAATAAATCTCAAACTTGCTATGCATTGCATAAGTCTACCACAAATGATAATTCTGTGAACTTCAACAATCTTGAGTGATTTCTGATATAAGCTGGCTTCATTCTTGTTACAGACACACTTAAGAGTGTTAGAGAAGTACACCTGGTGACAGTAGCAGTTTCGCACAGTTCAGTCTCATCTCCCCTTTTTGATGCTGTCTGCAGTTATTCTCCAGCAATGACTTTCTTTCAGAATGACTAAACCAGCGTTGTCCTAATCCATGGCATGCCAATGGTCAAAACCCGCACATAACAAAACACAGAAAAGAAACTCATATTCCAAAAAAGCTTAATTATACTGGAATGCTTAGTCATTGCACAAATAGTGCACTATCAAGTCAACATATACTCATTAAGTTCCACATGAGGTTAACTATTTGCCCACAACAGACATGCATGATTTTATTATTATCTTAGTACTCACTGTGAAGTGGTAGGATAGATGGACTGACCACCAGCTGAAAGGACTTTATTCAGTGACAGTTGCAGGTAACACCATACTCATCTTCCCTCTTACCCCACCCTTTTTTTCCAGGGGTGTACCCATTTCAGACAGAATGTAATGCATGCATTAAAAAATCCAAACCAACCAACTAAGCAACCAAAAAATTCCAAATGAGCTAACCCCAAAACCACAGTAACTTACCAGCTGGAGAAACATGAGGACAACTGCTCATTTTCAACAGTTTGAGCGTGTCGCTGTTGTTAGCCACCAGGACCTTGAGAGATGGATCATCTACTGGTGTGTCATCAATCTTAAGTGAAGAGAGGGATTTGGAGTTCACAAACACCACTGTCAGTGCAGAAATAAAGTGAGACTGAAAAAAAAAAAGTAAGTTTAAATGAAAGAGTAGTATCTGAAGTAAAAATCTCGATGGTCTTACACTGTACACAGCAGTCCTAGTTTTTACTTCCTGACAGCATTTGTTGAAAAAGTATTCTTTTGATATTGCGTAATTAAAAAATAATACTAAAACTGATATTTTTAGTAGAGGAAATGTAGTAATTTTTTGCTATCCATTTATGAATTGGGCAAATCAGAATGTTCAGCATTAGATGTTAATCAAGACCCTGGACAATCCACTGCACAAATTTAAATCTACAGAAAGACCATGAGCAAAGGAAAGCCTAGAAGTCCTAATTTTGAGGATTTTTTTTTATATATCCTTTGAACAGATGAGGCAAGTCACACTCTAAAGGAAGCATCTTCCAGAAGAGATTCCCACATGGCAAGTTGTGCTGCATTGGTGAGATGCAAACATAGTCAGGAGTGTTTGTATCCAAAGCCAAATGACTGTACTGCCAGCCTACCACCCACACAAGAGTATTTAGGGTTTGGACGGATTTCTTGGAAAGCTAACTGGAGTGGTCCAAACAGAGCCAAGGAGCAGGAAATCAATTAATTACTGAATAAGCAGCATAGATAAGGTAGGACAAGTGCTCAGCATTTTTACATAATCACTGAAACTTATCAGTAAAGACAGAGCTCAGGGAATGTGAACTTGAGAAACACAGACTAACAAGCAGATACAGCAGTGATTGTAGAAACCACTGGTGGTATGAAGTGAATAATTAGTTCATGATTTCTTACAAGACTGACCAAATAGAAGCCTTTTTAAAGTATTTTCTCCATGCACTACATTAAGTATCATTGTGAACTTACTGAGAACAAAAAAAGGAAGCCTTTTATAAGCCTGGAAGCTGAGTAAGAACATAGCATGAACAATTACAAGTAATTACTCAGCAAGCTGAACAGGACCCTAATATGCCCCTGCAGTGAAAACTAAGAGAGCTAAAGCAGCATTCAGATTAATAAAGAAAACAGTGAGAAAGAGCTGAAAGGACAAAGTATTTTTAAAACACTGTGCATTGTTTTCACCACATTCAGGTTTTCTTACCATCACACCTCAAAGAACATCAGAAAGGAAAAAAATCATAGCAAAACTAGTTAAATATCTGAAAAGCCTCTTTGAAAATTATGGATTAAAAATACATATTCAAGAGAGCTACATGATGTGGCAGTGACCACTGCCAAGGATAATAACTGATAATCCTTCTGTAGCTAACCTTACCTGTAGCCTTTCCCGAGGCTGTCTCTAGTTCTTCCTTGTCCTTACTGCCACCACCAGCAATGACATCACTGAGATCTAGCTAACAGCCTATTTGTGTCTCGCCCTTCACAACCGCTCCCCTGCTCCTTAGCAATAGTACACTTCCACCTCACTAGCCAGAATGCTTCTTTAGAAGCACAGGTAAGAGATTTGTTGTCTTCCAGACCAAATGTCTTCTAACAAGATCTGATTTTTGGTAAATGTGCAAGGTAAAAATCTTGACTAAAAATTTCAGAAATACAGTGCACTGCACCAAGGACGCTGATGCTTGATTGCATGACATGAAGCCCTGCAAATCATGATCCTATTTCCTTCTGAAGAGAGCTCACTGATTGTGTAAGCCCTATGGCAAGTCCACATGGATAAAACTCTACCACTCATTTGNNNCACTCATTTGATTATAATTGTCTCCTAAACGAACCCCACAACACAGTTACACAGACCTGAACTGTCCAGCCTCTTAACTTGCACCCACGCTGCTCAGCACTGCATTGAGGTCAACAGACAGGGTGACTTGAGAGAACAAGGTCAGGCCTACGTTCTCACATGACTCTGAGACTGAATGGAACTTTAGATACCCATTACTGTATGTATCAGTTCCTTCCTTTATTAGAGACCAGACCACTAATAAATGTCTCTTTACCAAAGATTCATACTCCTGCGAAAGAAATTTTCATAAAGTTATACAAGTACTGTATGAAACACTGCAATATTTTGCAATAGAAAATATACATAATAAAATACCTTTGGTAGATCCATGAAGCTTGGCCGGGCAGTTGAAATTAGCCCAAGTGTTTTCAGAGAGCAATTCACAAGCTGTGATAAAATATCACAAGCTGCTTCTGCAGATTCCTTGCTACTGTCCACCTTAAAACAAAATGAATTTCATGTTCAGAAAGCACTGCAAACATATTTTTAAGTTTTTTTTCCACTTGACCTTCTGAAATGTGATGTCAAAAAGAACCCCACGATGAAACACCTCATTGTGAATCCATCAGTGTTATTCTTTATTCCCCCAAAAAGTATGCACCAAAAACCCAAGACAATTTGCTGTAAATTTACTACTCTTCTAAACACTTTGGTAAAATACTGCATGGTGAGAGGTCAGCTAAACAGTTTGTTCCAAAATACTCATTCCACATCAAATAATAAGCAAGTGGAGGGTCCAGAGCCTATTCCGATTCCTCCTTGCATTCCTCCTTACCAAAACACAAGAATTCTAAAAATCCTTTACTATGTGCAAAAGCTGCTTCTTTTTACAGTGGCTCAGTTCATAAAATTGAGCTGCTGGAGAGTTAAGTGCATTATCACATGAACCTGTACGAGTGGCCCTTCACTGTTAAAACCACAACAGATATGCAATGGATACTTAAAAAAACCCAAACCAAACCAACCAAACCAACACAAACCCCAAAACTTTCATTAGTCAGCTTGCTACCCAACCAAATCACTTAGTGTGCCTGCAGTGGACTTCCCCTGACACTCGGATGTGCTTTCTGAATAACCCCTTATGTACAGCAGCCATGACAGCTTTGCAAACCTACACAGCAGTATAAAGCTTGATCACAGGATCAAACTTTACTCCACCATAAGCCACACCACCTTGGCAGCAACAGATTAAGTCCAAGGAATGTTCATTTTCTGCTCAAACGCAAGCTGAAAAACCCTGATTTTCAACAATCCTATCTTTCTTTGCCTACAGAAAACAAGTTTTCAGCCTTTACAGAGGAACGCTGAGTGTTATACCCACTTCCTTGTGTATTCTGCAGCACGGAAGAACAAGTGAAGTGACACATTAAAGAAATGATGGATCACCTTACGAGCAAAGGGCACCCGAAATTATTCAAAATCACTTAGTGTACAGCAACATAGACAGGAGATAAGACATTGCGAGGTCACTCCACTACAGCCCTAAGTTTTCTTTATTTGGATGCTGATAAAAGCCCTACAAACCCTGTGATAACAGTTTGTATCTGGTATTGCAAGCAAGCAGGCAGAGGTGACTCAGCTACTCACATGCTGGTAATTCCAGCATTAGAACTGCCTGATCTCAGAAATAAGTATGCTGAACTTGCTGCAGAAGTAATTTCCTTTCCAAATTTCTCACACAGCTTATGCATATGCAGCCATGAGATTCATAGCACCCTTCCAAAACACACTGACATGTAAGCCCACATTAAAGGTTTTCATCTGCTGAAAATTATTCCACAGTGTTAACAGAACCGATTCTCATCACATGGTATTTCTCATCCAGGCACCGTCAGTACATGCACCACCCTATGCAAATCCTGCTTACTTTTTCAGTCCCCTGAAACACAGTTGTGCTGAGTACAGACAATCCCATGCAACTTAATATTAAAACTGCTAGTTGCTGACCAGTAGTACTGAAATCACTCCCTGTGCATTAGATGTTTTCTAACCATGAATATTAGAGCCAAGTCCCTAGAGGATGTGAAATGGGGAAATGCTCAACTTATGTATCCTGATGGAACTTGATTCTGAAGCAGGAACCCACACATGCAGTCGTATCAGAACTATTTCTGTCCACTTCACGAAGCAGAATTTTAAGCAGCTAAACTGCGACAAAGAAAGTCAAAAAAAAAAAAGGCAAAACCAACAAAAAAACCCCCAACAAAGGGCCCACAAAAACAAACAAAAAACCCCAAAAAACCACAGCACCAAACAAAAAAATTCCCATCTAACAGAAATAAGGCAATGAAAAGGTATGTTCAATAGTGTTATTTCAAGTTTTGGTCCTGAAAATACACCCAAACAAATTAATTGGGAGGTAGCCTCCAGGTCTACATGTCCATTTAGAAAATCCATTTCTTCAGTGTACTAAGCCTGAAAACAAGGCCACTTACACACTGACGGCTGCCCTATTCCTTTTAGAATAAAAGTCACTTTTAAAAAGCCTATAAAACACACTACCTTGAAGCTAACATACTGCAGGTGATTGGAATGTCTCTTTATTATTTGCTTGATTAGTTCGGGATGTGTAGTCCTCAGGTTAGATGTGGCTGGTTGATTCAGTT
>WEIT01032202.1:45435-57165 GCA_013389985.1 Dryoscopus gambensis
AGGGCACCCCGCCCGCGGCGCCTCGGAGCGAGCGACGGCGCCAGCTCCTCTGCCCGCCCACCCTGCGCCACCGCTCGGTCCCGGGCACCTCCTGGCTCCGGCAGGAAGGGAAGGGCGCACTGGGGATAATCCCGGAATCACTCAGGTTGGAAAACACCTCCGAGATCATCGAGTCCAACCTATGACCGAACTACCCCCATGTCAACTGCACCAGTGGCTCTCAGTGCCTCCTCAGTGCCGCATCCAGTCTCTCCTTAAAGGTCGCCAAGGGTGGTGTCTCCACCACCTCTGGGCGGCCCATTCCAATGTCTAATCATCATTTCTGTGAAGAAATTACTGCTAATGTCCAACCTAAACCTCCCCTGGCGCAATTTATTACTATGACGTCTTGTCCTGTCGCTGGTTACCTGGGAGAAGTTGCTGACCCTGACTTGGCTACAACTTCTTTTGAGGAGTTGTCGAGAATGACAAGTCCCCCCTAATCCTCCTTTTCTCCAGACTAAGCACCCTCAGTTCTCTCAGCTGCTCCTCACAGGACTTGTGTTCAAAACACTTCACCAGTTCCATTGCCCTTGCCTGGGCAGACTCCAGCCCTTCAATGTCTTTGTTGTAGTGAGGGACCCAGAACTTGATGTGCGGCCTCCCCAGTGCTGAGTACAGAGGGGCAATCCCTGCCCTGGTCCTGCTGGCCACACTATTGCTGATACAGGCCAGGATGTCACTGGCCTTCTCAGCCACCTGGGCACACTGAGTATTACCAGCAATGGAGCTGGATCTTCATCACCAGTACAGCCGGTTATGTTCCGTGATTTGGAAGCCCCATGTGAGGCTGGCCTTAGGAATAGGTGTAATGGGGAAAGCAAACCACCAATGCATCGCGGGGCCAGCAGGTGCTCGGAATGATGTGCTTGGGATTTTGCCAGACAGAGAAGACAAACGGATGTGTGACATTTCCCATGGGCTGCAGACACCTTGTTACCACGTGTCCTTCGCACGTGTGGTACACTCCAATACACTCCATTTTTCAGCCCTGTATGTGTCCAAACTCTTTACAGTTGTTGAGATTTGCAAAATATAATTATTCATTTATTGCAAGCTCTAATTGTTTTAATCCTAATTCCTGCCATTACTTTTCTTGGAAACAGCTTTGTGTGATCCAGTGCTCGCCCCAGTTTTGAAATGGCTTTGAAGTAGTCTTCAGTGGTCACTCAAATGTCACCATCCCTGAGATCTTTGAGAAGCACTTTATATAAATATATTTCCTTGCATACTTGAAGTATGTTAATTTTTTTTTTTTTTCATTTTTAAGTCTAATTCCTTGAGATTATTGGGGGGGAGGGAAAGACTAACATAGAAACAGGACTGTTTTTCAGTGAGAAACCTTATTTTTATTTTGAGTTTCTGTGAGAAAATAATATCTTTTTCTCCAATTCAAAATGTCTTCAGCTGTTTTCTAAATCTCAGCCATTATAGTTCTGTGCATATTTATGAATCTACATCCAGTCTTCAGCTTCTCAGGAAGTGCAACAAAAAATCTGGAAATAAGATGTGAGTTATCACCTCACCTTGAGCATATTAGTATCTTAGACAAGCTTGTAATAGCAAATATGTGACTGTATAATTTTCTCAGTTATTTGAGACAGCCACATAAACCTTGCTAGATAATGAGATGCGTTTATGAATGAAGCCAGTACTGTCAAGAAACCTGCAATAACTGTTTTGCTGTCCCCATCTGGAAATATTCAGTGTCTTCCATTCTCACTACTTAGGAATTCTCTTTTCAGCCATTGTGTTCCAGTTCAGAGCTGGTTTTTAACAGTGGGAAGATAACAGTCCCCAGCTACAGTTTCTAGTAAAGACAAGGTATATTTGCAAGTATATAACTTGCAAACTGCTGGGGATGTGGGAGACAAAGTCAGACTCTGACTGCAAAAGCTGGAACCAGACCTGGGCCCCATCTGTGGGGAGAAGGTCCTATTGTTTATCAACAAGTACCGAGCAAGCAGCTGCTGCTTCTCCTGGTCACCTCTCTTACTGTTTTAAGGCAGCATTACATGCATTATAATGTGATGTAACTGAGTCATGTCATGTGAGGTCAATAAAAATATATTTTCATCAAGATTTATTCTCTGATCAAATTCTTGTGTCTGCAGAAAAAAAAAAAAAAAGGAAACAGCTATTGACCAAAACAAGTATTTTCTGAGTTTGTGTAGAAGTCTTGGGACATGTAGCAGATGCAATTTCATTATTTGTAGAGTAACATAACTTTAAAACCCTTACTTGCATTATCTGAGTTTCAGTGTGTTGACTTACTGGGAGGGGCTTCTTACAGTGCCATGCAGTTACAATTTGCTGCCTTATCTTCGGAGTAAACAAAGTTTGGCTCACTGCCTGTGCCCTTCTTTGCTTTGTTGTAACCGCTTGTGTAAGTTTTAGGCACCCTTTGTGTGTGTGTAGGACAGGAGAACAAGTGCAGAAAGAGCTCTCAGCCTCCCACTGTTTGGGGATGTAGCAGCTAAAGTCAGCAGGAAAGGCAGCTGCAGCTCTGTTCTTGGGGCCAAACCAGGCCCTGGGCATGGTGCAGAGCACTGACAAAAATGTCTGTGGTGTCTGTGGGCAAAGCACGAGAACCGCGCAGTTTATCAGAACTGAATGAAAGAAAACCTGCAGGTAGCTGGTGCTGTGGGCTCCTGGTGCCCCCCGGGGCTGGCTCTCGCTTAGCTGGCAGGCAAAGCCCTGCAGAGCTCTTGGACTCAGGTAGCTGGCACTGAGGTAGGTGGCAGCAGGTTAAGAAGGGTCCAAGCAGTAAAGGTTCAAAGAACATTCACAGGTCTGGGCTGTGAAAGAGCCCTGTTGTTGCCAGCAGTGGCTGGGCGCTTTGAAGGTTTAGTCGGCAACTTGGACACCTTTATCAGGTATGTCTGCATTAAGTAGTTTCTCTGCCTTACTAATCACTTAACTAACAGCAGATGGGTTTTTGAGAGAGGAATATTTAAAATGATAATATTTTTATTTGTGTACACTTTCAGGAGTAACAGAAAAAGTTCAGGGCCTGTGCTGAGCCCTGCTATGCAGAAATGCAGACTGTTGAGGAAACTGCATTGTAACTTTTTATTTTTCCATAAGAGAAGGAGAAACTCTGAAGTGTCAGTTTTTCAGGTGGGAGAGTCACTCACTTAGAGCAGAGATGTGACGCATCCCTCACTGTCACCATGTGAAGATGAGGAACAGCCCACAGATTTTAAAGCCAAGAGATAGCCAGTAACATCCCAGTGTCTAATGGGGGATCTCACCACCTCAGGCTGGGGTTGTACAGGAGCAGCTCTTCTCATTTAAGCTGGCAGACTGCCTGCCTGTTGAAGCCTCAGCAATGTTTCAAATGCCAGGTCTTGATTGTAAATGCTGCACCTTCTAGCACTGAAAGTCTCCTGTGGTGATTTTCTGGCCATATTCAAGTGGCTCTGAAGCATTCCTGAAGCAAGCAACTGTGCTCCACCCTGATAAGCCTGGCTTGCATTTGGCTAGAGTAAGAATGCAGAGGGGAAAATCACAGAAGCAGCTGGAAGAGAGTTAAGTAACAGTAACAGACCAGATCCAGCTATGATGAAAGTATGTCAGGCTTGCAGGGCATGAGTAGCCCACTCCAATTTAATGAAAATAGAGGCTGTAAAAAATATGGGGAATATTAATGCGATGAGTAGTGGCTGAAAGACTTGGTCTAGAATGTCTGTGACAATTTCTCAACAGATTGTGCTGAAATACTGGAGGAAAGCTGAACTTGTTCTTTATCAATGCCAAAAGAAGTGAATGTTTTTCAGCAATGGATATCATTAGGGAAACTTCCTGGTTTTATTATCTTAATATGTCTATACAGGAACATTTTCTGTGGCAAGGATCTTTCTTACACTGTTAGAATGTGGTATTATGGACTGATAAAACAGGTATATTCTATCTTTCACAAGCAAGACCTTACAGAACAGGAGAACAGGAATTGTAACTCAATGTCTTCTTTTATTCTTTTTTTTTTTAGAACAGTAGCTGCAGGTACAATGGTCTTTAAACCAATGGGCCTCAATTCAAGGCCTCATGGCCACAGAAAAATAAAAAGATGAAACTAAGGATGAGCAACAGCAGGCTAGAGTGCTGCCTGCAACAGGCTGATTACCTGATGCTGCTCGTGCTTCAGTAGAAGCTGGAGATAATTCTTTTAAAAGGTTCCTCGGTGTCTAAATATTGTTTCTGTCTCTAGAGGCTCTAGTAATCCTTTCCAGATGAATGGCTCACATGGTTCCTTCATGGGTAAAAGCTGTTGTACCACTCTATTTTGTTAGGTAATAGAGTAAAACCTGCTGTTTGCTGGAGCCCCTCCTGTACAGGAGTCTCATGGCATGGCCTCGGCTGAAAAAGAAAGGGCTGCCATATAAATGGGCAGAATGGGCTGAGCTGTGCACAGCAGCACAGTCAGCACCTCGTCTTTGCCATGGTGTGATCCGTGGACACAACAGTGCTGCTGGAAAGGGGCAGCCCAGGCTCATCCCTAGGTGGGTCTGACAGCATCCTGGTAGAGGAGGTTTTTTGTTTACAAGAATTTTCTCTGTGTTTCGTGTGGCTCCTTGCAAATCAGCTCAGCTGAATCTGCCAGTGGGTGAGGAGTTAACATGATTAGCAAGCCAGAGTGGTAAAAATTCCCAAACGGGCTTATTGCTAAGAGGGGGCTGGCATTTGTATTAGGATTGGCCTGGGTACCAAGGCACAGAAGGAGGGTACCTTATGTGTCACGTGAAATGTGTCCTGTACAGACACCTTAAAGCGGGCTTTCAAATATGGCTTGTTTCTAAGTCTTGTATCCTAGCACTGGGGGAAAAACCCGGAAGTTATTCACCAGTTTCTTGAATCTATGAGAGTGCTGGATGAACAGATCCAAAGTCCTGCCAGTGGACACCTATTCATAGGAAATGTCAAATTCAGTCAGCAGTAAGGCACTCGGGGTGTGCCAGAAAGTAGGATTTGGCTGGTGGGAGGTATGTAGTTGTGCCCAGCCTCCTTCCCAGGAGGCAAATAAAGATTTATGATTCCAGGCCATTCTACAACCCACTGGGAGTATGGAAAAACCCAAAGATGTAGAAATAGAGACAACAATCTTATGAGTAAGTGTCTTGAACTGGAATGTTGTTGCTCAAATTCTGTTTGTATTGGAGGAAAGGGAGACAGAGGTGGATGCAAACCCAACATATCAGCTTACAGACATTATGTCTATTAGCGCAAAACCTGTGGGGAGTTGTGTTTACCCTGTAGGTGAGTTCATCCCATTGCAATTACTGCTCCATGACAGAGGCCACTGGTACAATCTGCCCTCAGGCAAATGCATTTAAAGAGCTGTTGTTGAGGTCCCCCAGCCAAGTTCCTAAGTGTCCTTGCTAGGAACTGGCATTAGGATGGTGAGTTACTGCTAGTGGATCATACCCTATTCACACCAAACCACCTGAATCTCTAGCCTAAAGTGATGTGACACTGCTGCACACGTGGCCACAGTGGAGTATGCATTCCCTTTGCATGCCAGCATACTCAACGCCATCCTTCCTTCTTCTAATGGCTGTTCCAGCGAAGTATGTGGCAGGGGTGAGACCTAGGAACAGGGCTGGGTAGAGTGGGAATGCTCTCCAGGGCATCTGGCTGAGCAGAAAAGTTAAACCGTGCGGGGGAGCATGTATACAAAGTTACATGCGGGAATGGAATACTATTGAATGAACAGACAGGGAGGTGGAAATACTAGATTAGCTGAGACCTAACATGGGCTAAGGATATTTGGATCGCCTGGGATGCAGAAATGAGTGCGAGTGTAGAAGCAATGCCATGGATAGCAATAGCAAAGGGCACTGCATGTGCTGCTCAGTGGATGACCCAAAGCACTGCCTCAAGTACCCATCCAAGGTTTCAGTGTCCAAATCCCCTTTTAGTTACACAGAAAGAAACTGGCTACATCCAAAGCAATTGTATTTCACTGAGCAGCCCACAGCCCGAATGAAACACCAAGGCAAGAGCAGAGAGCACCTCCTGAATCCCAAGAGACTGCAGAGGTGGGTATTACCTGAGAAAACTGCCTGGACCAGCTGGCAGGGGGCATCTTTGGGTGATTATCAATGACTCACGATAGCTGTTGCACCTGGCTGCTGTGTAATCAGTTTGTTGTTCTGTATTTGGCTCTGTAGGAATACCTAGTGAGGAGCCAGATCCTGGAATGCTTGGCAGCACAAGCTCACTACCAGACCCCATCAGTGAGGGCGGGGCTGCGGCAGCGCAGCCCTTCCAGTACACCTTGGGCTGAGGGACAAGACATCTGCCCTACAACCACTGCACTCTGGCACCTGCAGTGTGTGGCACAGCTTAAAAGAGAGGGCTGTGGAAAAGCCCTGCAAAGTTTTAGTTCTATCCCGAATGACTGGGCGCCCCTGAAGCTCCGAAGCCAAGCCTCTGTCTAGGTGAAACATGAACTCAGTATGATGGAATTACCAAAACGTGTTTTGTAAGGACCGAGCTTATTTGGCCCTCATGGTGACATGTTAATTAGCTGTGTCTTATTAACTTTTACTGTTCACTTTGTGTTCAGTGGGTGGATACACCCATAGAAGTTTAAGCTATTTTTAAACTAATGATCCAAGTGCGAGCACTGAGGCCTTGCCTTGGCCAGGAACCGAGTTTGGTATAAATTAGCTGTGCGTGGTCAGATGTGGCAAACGGTGGTACAAACAAGAACTGACTATTTCCATTGCGTGGGCTGTGGATCAACAGCTGACAGAAAAACATGTGAGACTGCTGGAAAGGCATACAGCAATCTTATTGTGGACTGATCTGATTAGTGGCCTGTGCTGGCATCGGTTATAATCACCAGCAGAGATCAGCGTGGGGGAGATGTGGTGACGTGAATGTCTGAGACAGAGTGGGAGCAGCGCGTCCAAGGTTCAACCATTACGTGAGGGAGCTGAGCTCTATGCAAGAGCCTGCTGCTCACACGTGGCCGTGCTGCCTCCCTGGAGTGGTAATAGGGGATGGTCAGTTGTGTGTGAGAAAAACATTTCCCCCATACTGCCTATCCCTCGCTCTATCCACTTCATAAACGTGAACAGTGTCATGTCCTTTCCACACCGTAATCTCAGTTTTCTTAATTAATACTCACATTAGTCAAAAATAAAAGAGAAGGCTGAAAAATTCAAAAATAGGATTAATTTGTAATTATGGTGCTACACTCAGAAATTTTCTAAATATGACAATGGGTCAGACACCCAATACAGGGACAATCACTGCCCTGGTCCCACTGGCCACACGGTTTTTGACACAGGCCAGATGCCACTGGCCTTCTTGGCCACCTGGGCACTCTGCTGGCTCATGTTCAGTTGTTGTCACCAGCACCCCCAGGGGTCCTTTCCTGCTGGGCAACTTTCCAGCCCTTCCCCCAGCCTGTAGCGCTGCCTGGGGTTGTTGTGACCCAAGCACAGGATGCGGCACTTGGCCTTTTTGAACCTCACACAATTGGCCTCGGCCCATGGATCCAGCCTGTCCTGATCCCTTGGTAAAGCTACAGTGAGTAAGATCAATGGTGCTTCACAGGTGTGTGAACTATTCCAAACTATTTCAAAGTGCAGATACACATGCTGCTCTAGGTGCTCTACACATGGACCTGTTTTAGCAGGGGGATTGGGCAAGAGGATCTCCAAAAGTCTCTTCTGTGATTCTGTGATTACAGATGTCTGAAGTTAGGCAAAATGGATCCCATGGTTCCAGTCTGATCAAGACTGCCTGGTATTGGGTGTTGAACACAACTAAGGAAGAACATCTAAGGAGAAAATCTTATGGAAAGAAGTTTTTACCTGCAGTTATATTTTGCATTTATTATGCAGGTGCAGAGAACTTCGGACTCTTATGAAATGAGTATTTTGAAATTCACAACAAAAAGCGGTTTGTCCTTCAAACTAAGGATGAAATCTTCAGTAAAATATAACGGATCAAAAATAATTTAAAATGCAGCCTTCTTTTGTGTTTTAAAACACTGTTGGTAATTGAAATGGAAATACAATTCTTCATATGAATGCCAGCACACTTAAACCAGCTTTTCTGTTGAGAAATGCAGCAATGCTTTTTATGTCGTGCTTCCAAAACCAAGATTACCCAAAAAACTTTCCTACTTTTCAAGAGTCTGCTGAAATAATTAGACACCTCTCTTTTTCCCCCTTCCCCCCAACTCTGTTTTAAAAATATTTCTGAAAATGGAGGCTTACACATTTGTTAGACTTTCACTGTATAAAAATGTACAGTGGCTTTATTGACATGTACATTCCATTATGTTTACAGCTGCAAGATATGAGGCACACTCAGTATTGCACTTCATTAAAATTTCAGGCTCAAACATAACCCAGAAGTTTAAATGAAACTGCTGTTGTATTTAATATTTCTTATACAGGACAAACATTGATACCTTTATATACAGTGTGATACTTGTTACATTTATGCCTTCCTAACACATTTTTTTTTATAACAGTCTAGGAAATAAACCAGAATATTCCTCTTTCCCATCCCCACTTGTGATGCGTTACAATTGTACAAGATTACAAAAAGTCAGTATACAATAATCAATTTTTTTTCTTTCTCCTGAAAGCCAGCATCATTCATAGTCCACAGACACACAGATCCTTTAATAACAATTTTTATTTGTAAATGTCCAATGTTTCCTAGCCGATGACTGTAATGGCCACATGCAAACACCTCACAAATTTTGATGTCTTGGTTCAAAAAATGTCAATATCTCACAGCAAGAATTATGTACATGGTATTTGGCATCCTTCTTGCACTGTAAATTGTTCCTTTTACTGGGTTATGGAATGGTCCCATCCTCATCCCAGCTGGACTTTGTTTTCAGGACACTTGAGGGATGAGGGCACCTGTTTTGCTCTGGTTAAAAAAAAAATGCTAGTCTAAAAAGTGTGAGCATTTCTGCAGACCCCACAACCCAGAGCAAATTCTTCACCAGTGGGTGGATGGACAACATGAAGTGGACATTCTGTTCCTTCAAGCTGTTTACCTTTGGGACCTACAGTGAATTTAAGGGTGAGGGGAAAAAAGAAAAGAAAAAAAAGATTACTGCTTGCAGACAAACATAGTACATTTCTTCAACCTCCCCCCCCCCGCCAAACATGCTAACTGAAGATAATACATCTCATTCAAATGTTTAATTGGTCTTTGAAGACAAAAAAATTATCAAACTGCCATGTAATTTAAACAAATCAAATTCAAATTTAAAATGCAAGAAGCTTATAGAGAGTTGCTTAAGGACGTTTTATCTCATTAATACTGTGGAAGAAATTCACACAATCGAAGAGTGAAATTGATAATAATGAACAAGAGTTACATTCTGCAGTAAACAATAGTTCTGAGGTTATACCAGGAATTGTAATTTATTTGTTTATTTATTTTATATAAGTATCTTAACAAAAAGATCTCACTTTTGCCTCCCAATCATTTACTAATATCAAATCGATATACAGCACATGAACTTAGTAACTAAGGCATTGGGGTAACAGTTCGTAAATGATGGCTACGTAAGTAGAGATACATCAGTTAATAGTGTGTTTATTTTATCAATACACAATTTTACACATCATTCTACATCTGGAGTGTGACCTGGTATAGGGAAATTCCTTGTATAGGAAACTTCTGTATCAAAGTATCTAATGTTTAAATGATCAATGTAATGAAATTGGCAGAAAACAAAAACAAAAAAAAAAACAGCAAGGAAAGTTAAGATGACCTTGTTACTTATTTCAGAATTCACTGTGGTAAATTTGCTTTGTCCAAGTCCTACCTGCAGGACAGTGTGGGAGCTCTTCTTTAGGGATGCTTGTCATTCTTTGGAAATCATCATGGCAAGCATTGCAAAAATGCGTTGTCCCAAAACAGAAGAAAACAGCAACTGAACAGCAGTAGCGGCATTTGTATTCTAAGAAATCTGTACCGTGTTTGGGACACATCTGAACAAAGGAAAGCAAACACCAGTCAATGAAGTAGCCATGTTCTAACAATCCCAACAACTCATTTCTACATTCTGTAGAATATATTAATACTATACAATATTGTACAATACATGTAATTACAAATGACTGTGAATTATTGTACAGCTCAGGTACTCAAGAGTTTCAGAGTAAAATAAAAACATGAATAGAAGTTATTTACTGACCTGAGCCCTTGAAACATCAGAGCATGCACCACAAATAAGCTCTCTTGGATCATAGTCATCTCCTTGGCCAGCTTCAGCATCACAACGAGCTTCACCACCAAAATATGCCTTAATTGCATATAGAAACAATTGGATGTTAAACTAAAGACAATTATTCTTTTAACTGTTCTTTTCAGTTTAACCAATTCCATTTGTAAGGGGAATACGATGAATGACTGCCATTTCAGTGGTCTCCACTGTTCTGATCTCTCTTGACTCTGTAGGTACATGGTTTGAGGCATCAATGTCCCTCAGTCTCAGGATGAACAAGACCAAAAACTGCAATGTACCCTGGTCTATGCAAGCGACTTTAAGGCTTTTGGCACAGGATTTGGATGCTCTCTGAACCCTATGTCAGAACTAAGTCGCACCTTGAGGTGAATAGATACTGCAGCTTCTTGTAAGCGGCCATCAACTCAATGTGCTTTTGGTTTCTGAGCTGCTCTGGTAAGATACTATTTACATCTCATTTGCCCAACACTCGATTTTTTAAAATTATGATTCTATAAACAACATCTTTTCCTGCTTTTCTGCTCCATACACAATATATTAAACATATATTCTAAGTAATTACTTTTGAAATGGTAACATACATTTAGTAACTAACACCATACCTTTTTGCACTTGTAGCAAACATAATAAGCATATCTGTTCATAGCGTAGCCAGCTGGGTCATTATAAAATCTAACACCTGGTGTTGTGATGGCCTCACTCTTGTGCAACCCTTCATACTCCAATCTCATTAGTGCTTTTCTCCTTACATCTTCGTAGAGTTCTTTGATTGGATCAAGCAAATCCTTTAATACTGTGTGATTGATTTTGTTCTGAAATAAAAAAATGCTGATTAAAGTACCTTACATCTTTATCCCAACAGCTATGATAACTTGTGTTATGGTCAGGCACAAATAGAATGATAGATGTCATAAAAGCATATGAGCCCGGAGAGTGGACATTTCAAAAAATGGCTGATACAGTATGTACTCTATTTGCTGCAAAAATAGTATCCATGAACGCTTTTTCTATGGCCTGTTGTGATATGGGAACATCAACCCTTCCAACAGACTAACAACCAGGGAGGTGGTGAAGAGTATATGAAATATTCACCACAGCACAGGAATACTCTGTTTGTGTATTTTCTGTAGTTTTAGTCCTTTCTGGCTTACTGCTCAGCACTTAAGCATAATGACTGACAGTCCTCTTTATCATTTGGTGACCACAAGCTACTGCCATAAATTACCACAATGCAACATGACAGAAGAACCACAGCAGGCTGAATGGCTGACCATTCCCAAATTTCAAATTCCTAGGGTGGGGTAAGGTGCTGTTCTTGCCAGCAGCTATCATATACTTTTGCTTACAGCAATTTAAATTTTGTAGAGTACAAGAGGAATTGTTAGTAACTTCAGCTGAACTAAGTACATGTATTCTTCAGCTCTGCCCCTACACTGAAAAGCAAAGCTTCAAAA